>LPNX010267162.1:1070646-1107652 GCA_001517045.1 Pseudotsuga menziesii
GACATGACAAACCATTGTGGACATGTTGACGGAAGACTTCGAAATCCTGTAGAGGTTCGCAATCATCAGAGCTAGATCGCCCAAGAAATCTTATGAAGCATTTATGGAGCTCGAGGTAGCAATTTGGGAGATGATGGAGTGTGACACCCCAAGTTCAGAGCAGTGGAAGGCTTTAGAGCGGTTTGGGAAAACAAAGTATATTATTCCCCCCTAGGAACAGGTGTCAGGTACCGAGGAGCTGATGGGGCAAAGACATGGAGCTGTTGGGGAAAAGAAGTGGAGCTGTCGGGGCAAAGATGTGGAGTTGATGAGGCAAAGAAGTGGAGCTGTAGGGGCAAAGACGTGGAACTGTCAGGCGAAATTTTGTTATCCAGTTGATTTGTACTTTGTGATCTGTTAGGAATGGAGTCGTAACAACTTCCTAGTGGTGTAGGAATTCAGTTACAAACTCTAATTTACGCCGATCATTCTGTTATTGATCTACTGGGGGCAGACTTATTGTTTTATCTATAAATTTGTATCTTTTTATGAGATGGGGGTTGGAACCCATCGGTTGAAAAATATTTGCTGGAGAACATATCTGTTTTTGGAATCGCAAAATGAATGCATGAGAGTTTGTCAGAGATTCATGTGTTGTTGATATTACAATCTGTGCCTTTTCCTTTATGTGATTTGTATTTCCCTTTGTGTAACACTCCATTTTGTTTCTTCCTCGTATCTGAGAAATAGTGTTAGATGATTGGAATTCATGTGTTTATGCTCTGATCATCTTTTCAGATATTATATGATTTTTTCTGCTAAAGTTGATATAGAATTCATCCATGTTGATGCTCTGTATTAAGGGGTTGTTCCTTCATTTCTTCTGTTCCACCTGAAATCAATTTGAATGACTGTGATGATATGATTACCTTGCCTTTGATGAATATCATGTATATGTCTTTGTGATATCTTTAGATTGTATATGACTCCATGCCCAATGGTTATGTGAATGTTTCAGCCAAATACATAAATATTTGAATATTATTTCATACCCGCTCTAGTTAAATCTGGTCTTGTCAAATCTTTATTGAGAGATCCCTCTCTAGAAGAAAACACCAGTTTCTTCCTAAAGTGGTTTTGCTGTTACCTTGGGGTATACCTTTTACAACCTGGGTATATCCTGAGTGCTAACAAACTGGCGCCGTTGCCGGGGACGAAGGTGCTTATCTGCCCCGGGAGAACGACAAAGATTAAGAGAGATTTCTGTGGGCAAACAGGAATTTCAAGAAGAAAAGAAGGTTGTATATTTGCCCTGGCGACTTCATTGTGTAATTCTTCCAGAATTCAAGAACGTCATTCTGGCTTCAAGGAGACATACACGAGGTAACTTTGATACCGAGATCCTGAAAAGATTTGAAGATCCAGAAAAGTTGTTTAAGAGAAAAAATAAAGAGAAGTTTGATTTTCCTTTGTTCGGCCCATCATATTCACCTGATTCTCATATTAATCCAGCTTGGGAATTCAATACTGCGCAGACCCTGTTGAGGACTAGATCCGAACCCGACCTAAAAAATGCTGAGTTCATTCCTTGTAGGCTGAGAGCTAGGTCTGAATCCGACCTCAAAAATACTGAGTCCAATCCTAGTAGATCCGAGTCCTATCTGTTAGATTCCCTATGGAAGGACGTGCAACAAACCTCTAAAGATGAAACAACAACCTCCGAGCATCCTCAAAGTATTGCAGTTCCTGTGAACCCACCCAGACCAATGGCTGCCAGATTTGCTCCCTTGCGTTTGCCAGCCGTATTACATGATCTCCCCCAAAATTATTCTCAGAGGATTTCTTTGTTTGATGGGGAAGGTGATATAACCGCAAAACAGCATGTTGCCAAGTTTGAAGATTTCATTGACTTGGAAGAAGTTGACTATCCTGATGTCAAACTGCGGTTATTTGCCCAAAGTTTGTTTGAGGAAGCAAAGAAGTGGTTTAAAGACTTGCCTAATGGATCTATAGCAAATTTCCAGGCCTTTCAGAATGCCTTTCTGGACAGGTGGGACGATAAACAGAACCCTCTGCAGCTGTTATCTCAGTACAATGGACTTAAGAAGGGGGGTTTTGAGTCTGTTCATGAATTTTCAAGCAGATTCATGAGGGCTTACAACTCTATTCCTGAAGATATTAAACCTTCTCCTGCAGCTGCTCAACTGCATTATGCTGGAGCTTTTGATAATGATTTTGCATTTTCATTACGGGAAAGGAGATCGGCAACTCTTGCTGCCATGTTTACTGATTCCCTAGAAGTGGAAGCTAACATGATGGCTAGTGGGAAGATAAAACATAGAGACATAGATAGGAGGAGAAAAGAAGACAATGGGCCCTCCACTTCATCTTCTTCCACTGATGTTAAATCTGAGACAATGTTGAAGACCATGGAAAAGTTGATGGATAGGTTAACCATGGATACTAAGCCTTTCAACAGGGAGCAGGGGGATCCCCAAATCGGGAATCCAAATTTCAGGAGTCCTAATCCCCCTGTTCCTCCCCAGAACAGGCAGAGAAATCCAAGAAACCAAGAAGAACAGCCTATTCGTCCGCCTTTCCCTGAAAATTATGTTGGGGATGAAGAAGACCCACCTGAAAATGAGATTCATCTGTTTGGGGAATAGGATTTAGAAATATATTTCACCGAAGAAGAACATAACATGTTTGCGCAGGAAGGTCCAAATGAAGAATTTGAAAATGAGCTATATCAGAGAGGGTACTTGCATGCAATGGATGATGTGCAAAGGAAAATGAGATTGAGAAAATAGGGATGTCCCCATAAATAAAGGGAAGGCAAATCCAAATCAGCCTTCCTCTAGCTCTTTGGATGGAGAAAAGGGGAAAGGACTACAAAAAGAACCCTCTGTGAGTAAAGAGGTTGAAAATGAGGTACAAAGAGATAAAATAATAAAGAAGGCGACTCCAGTTGATGTGGAAAAGATTGGTGCTGGTTTTAACCTACAAAATGAGCTTTTAAAACTAAAGATCTCTGTTCCATTTAATGAGCTATTGAGAAACACTGAATACAGAGATACTATCACCAAAATGATAAAAAACCAAGGAGAATGGCAGTCGGACATTTTAGAATTGAATGATGATAACCCTGCTATTTCATTTGGGCCAAGAGTTGAAAATTTAGAAGATGAAGAAGTTCCTCCGTTCTATTTAAGTCTAAATGTGCATGAGAAAGTGGTCCATAATGCTATGTTGGATTCTGGGGCATCACACAATCTAATGCCTAAAGGAGTTGTAGAAAGTCTGGGATTAGAAGTGACCAGACCTTATAAGGATTTATACTCATTTGATTCTAGGAGAGTAAAGTGCCTTGATCTAATTAAAGACATGGTGGTGACCCTGAATAAATTTCCATCTAAAACTATAGTCATGGATGTGGTGGTAGTAGATATCCCACCCAAATTTGGGGTATTGCTATCGAGATCTTGGACCTCCAAACTGAAAGGTAGTTTACAGATGGACATGTCATATGCGATGATTCCTTTTCCAGATGGGAGCAGATGGTTGTATAGTGAAAAAAGAAATCCCTATGTGGTTAGCAGTCAAGATAAACCTGAAGTCCACCACATATATGCTGTTGATACTGATTTGGGGTCTTCCATTTTCTTTAATGAGACTGTCCCACATGAGGCAGAAAAGACATTGCAAGAGAAGTCTCAGGAGAATGATGAAAAGGAAGTTTTGGAACAGGAGGCTTTAGAAGCAAAGCAGAAAAAGAAGGCCAATGGATCATGTACTTTGATGGATCTGTTGCAAAGGTTGGTGCTGGGGCCGGTGTCTATATCATTTCTCCTATCCATGATTTCAAAGCTCTATCATATAAGTTGCTTTTTGAATGCACAAATAATGTAGCAGAGTATGAGGCCCTGTTATTGGGGTTACATGCTTTGAAAGATCTGGGGGCTCAAAGGGTCAGGATCTTGGGAGATTCTGAGTTGGTGGTAAACCAGGTAAATGAGAGTTATCAAACCAAGCATCCTTGGATGAGGGATTACAAAAATGAAGTATGGGATATGCTTGGCAATTTCTTCACGGAGCATACAATTCAAGTGGTTCCCAGGGTTGAGAATTTGGTGGCTGATTCCTTAGCAGTATCCGCTGGAAAATTTGAGACCCCAATGAATAGTCAAAAGGAATACCAGGTGGAGATTTTGAACAGACCTTCTATCCCTGACAATTACAAATACTGGCAGGTGTTCGAAGATGATATGCAGATCTGAAGATTTCTAGAGTTGTCAGGGGAGTTTGTGAATACCCATTTTGACAGTGAAAATGATAATGACAGGACCCTTGGAGATGACGAAGAAATTGATAGGACCCCAGGGATTGACAGAGAGAGAGAGAGAGAGAGAGAGTAAGAGTATATTGTAAGAAGGCAATATAGAGAAGAGATCTAAGAGAGAAGGGCTCCAGGCTGTGTGCGGAGTTACCTAGAAGATCTCTAGCTGCATATGCGGTGCAACAGAACTGTGTACCTCTCTTAAGTTATAATATAGAAACACAGTTCTGTGGACGTAGCTTCTACTCTGGAAGTGAACCACGTAAAATCTGAGTGTTGTGTGATTGATTCATGTGATTGTATTTGCTTGATTATATCTGTCATTCATTACATGAACTTTGCTTACAGTAATTGTATGTATGTGTTATTTAGTTCGCAGCATGTTTAAAGGTTAATTGCAAGTTGAGTCTTTAAGTATTATGCAGAAGAGTATATCTAAGTTTCATTCAAGACAGTTAAGAGTCGCAGTGTAAACGGCCTTGTGCGTTGAGTCCTGTTAGTCGAACACCGACATGCTAGGTACGCTGAGTCGCAGCGGTAGGATATCACAGGGAGGCAATATCGCACCATCAGAAATTCGAACCACTACCCACTAAACACATAGGCATTGGCGATCGGAAGGACTAATCACAATGCGTCAGCAGAATAGTTTGCTAGAAAGCCGCAACAGCAGAAGTCATACAGACTAAGGGTTTCCGCGATCAAATGAAAACTTCAGCGATCGAAAGCTTTAATGACTAAGTATCGACGATGGTGAGCTCAACGCTGTCGCCGTGTCGGCGACGCAAAGGACTAGCCCTCCGATCAATAGTAAAAAACCCGTCCGATAGCGCAAAGAAAAACAGAAAGTTAAAACAATAAAACCACAACATCGGCAAAGATAAGAGCTATCCGTCGGAACGTTTTCCATCTGCCCTCCGAAATGGCGACGACTTAGAAAACTAATGCTGTGACAGTGATAAAAATAAAATCGCCGATAGTCCAAAGAAGACAAATGAAATAAAAGCACATCGATGAAAATAAGAACTGTCCATCGAGATGTTCATTACTTACCCTCCGTAACGGCGGCTGCGTAGAGAGCTACGTCCCCGATTCACACATAAATAAACTTCCGATAGCAATAAAGGAAATCATTTTCAAATAAAAAATCCATCCTTTTCAAATCAAAACTTTACACTCCACACTCAAAAGCATCAGTTGGACAAAAAAGGTAATCATTCAACTTTCGAAATGAAGGAAAACAGTCTACCTCAATTCATCCTCACAAAATCCAAACTTGTAGCAAACTGACAATAGAGTTCAGGAATCCAAAACAAATCCAGGCAAGATAAAGTCAAAAGGAGGGTCCAAAATTTTAAAAATTTGGGAAAAAAGTTGCAGCTGCAACAGATCTTCTTGTAGACAGAGATCAATGGATTACGGTGGATCTAGGTACAAATCCCACTAGTAAGTCGAAATAAGATTGGGAAAAGTGACAGAGAAACACGAGAAGAATAATTCAACATTGCCTCTTAAATTTAGTGTTGTTGAAAGTTTCTAAAGAAGACAATGCAAATAATTCATGGGATAAGTTGAGAAATTTGTATCAATCAAAGTCCTTGGTAAATAAGTAGGGAGCTAATGAATGCCGAGTATAGTAAACTTTGGAGGAAGGTTATGGTTGAAGAAATGGATGACTTAGATAAAATAAGGCTTAGGATCTAGTTAATATGTCGACTAGAAGAAAAACTATTGGTAGCAAATGGGTGTTTAAGAAGAATTTGAATGCAAAAGGTAAGGTGGAAAAGTACAAAGACTACCTAGTAGCTAAGGGTTATTCCCAGGTGCAGGGAATTGATTTTGTTGATATTTATTATCCTATTGCTAAATTAAATTCTATTAAATTTTTTTTGTTTGTTGTTGCTACTTCTAATATTGAAGTAGAGTAGATGGATGTGTAGGCAACATTTATGCATGAAATAAGAAATCTAAATGAAATAACTAGGTGTTTTGTAGTGAAGGAAAAGAAGGAGATGGTTTGGAAGCTAAATAATTCCTTGTATGGATTAAAATAATCACCAAGAAAGTGGTATCAAAAGTTTGATACTTATATATTGGGGCTTGGTTTCTCAGGAAGCAAAGTTGATCAATGTGTATATTCTAAGCATGTTGGTGATGATTTTATTTATGTGGTATTGTATTTTGATGATATGTTGTTGATTGGGAAAGGATGTCAAAGTCTAGTTTCCTTCTAAGTATGATATGAGAGATCTTGGTGCTGCAAATTTTATTTTGGGTATGGAACTTAAAAGAGATGAGGCTAATAGAAGAGCAGTAAAGTTAGAGGAAATATGTTGAGATATTATTGCAAAGGTTTAATATGTAGGAATGCAAATCGGTAAAGGTCCCTATTCTTGTAGGTGTAAAGTTATCTTGAGATCAATGTCTCAATACTCATACCAAATTATCTCCATGGTTCCAAGAATAAGACTACTCTTTTCATAAAGTCTAGGTCTTCCCCTGATACAAGATGGTTAATATATGAGCATGACAATATAAATAAAATAAATATGAAGCAAACACACCATAAGAAGTACATGGAAATACATGAAGAAGTAATCAACTCACTATACTATAAGCATTTTTTATGGAGTTAGGTTTAATGACAATGTAATTGGAAATATGGATATAAGATCTAGTTAGGCATGCATACTCCTTGTTTATTGATTCACTGATGTAAGGTCTAGATGTATACTTAGGCGATAAAGGGTCATGTTGTATTCCCAGATACTTGGTTAAAATTTTTGAAGGGGGTTGGCCCCAACTGAAGTTTAAATAAGGGAATGCTATATTAATCTTGACTCAGTTATAGAGTGATTAAAGATAACCTTGATTCGATCAATAATGTGTTTACTGTTGAATTTTGATCCAATTTTCAATCCTTGATATTTTTTTACAGTGATTCTTCCAACATTTATTTCATCCCACAATTTCATTGCATAATCAATATTCACTTGTAGCGGAAATAAAAACAAGGATAACTAAAAAATAATCATGCACAAGAGACCCAAATATTTTACCTACGAAAACCCAAACATGAGAAAACCCAACAAGCTTTTCTAAAGAAGAAATCAATCCAATTCAAGTACAATACCAAACATGAAGTTGAACCCTAGCACAAGAGAGGTTCACCCTCCTTCACGAGAAACGCTATTAAGGGTAGATAATCTTCCAGTAGAGATAAGAGAATAAGATAACCCAAAAGATTTTGCTTCTTTGCTTTGCTAGGCCTTCCTTGGAGGTGCACACTTGGAGAGAGAAGAATATGTGATGTTGTTGTTGTGTCAAATGAAGTGTGGGAACACTTATTTTATATTCTTCAGTTGAATTAATTTTCACTCTTGATGTCAACTTTTACTTTTGTCTTCTAGGTCAAAGTTATCCCTTTTACTAGGGTAGTTGTGTTCTGTCTTTCCTTCAACTTTCTCTAGGACTTCTTCAATGGTTTGTCTTGATTTCTTTGCTTATTTCTTCATTAAAGAAAATTTATCCTCATTGATGTCCATCTCCTCACATATCGATCACATTCTTCCATAGAGCTCTAATGTTTATTTAACCATACTCTAAGAAGTCACATGCACTTCTTAGATCCAATGTCAAATACGACATTAGATTAGACTTTGTGTAATACTCAAGGGGATAAGGTCCCCTATAACATAGATAAGTCAAATCACTCTATTAGAATAGATTACTCTATCATGATCACTCCCACATAGAGTATGCAATGTTACCGCTATCCTTCCATCACTCATAGTCAATCCACATGACTAGAGAAGGCTAAGCATCTAAGCTTCAATACACATAGTCAATTCACATGACTAATTAGGGTTACGAAGGGGCAATTATCTACCAATTATTGGTCAATATACACATGTCCAATTTGGGAGAATGATTTGGAGAATGTTTTCCCGATGTTGGAACCATGGAGAGACATCAACATTTGCAGTTGTTGGTTTATGTGCCCATGGTATTTACCCTTGGTATTAGCATGTGATGAAGACTATTTAAAGGAAGCCTCAAGTAACTCTATTTTAATATGCCTATGTGTGGTTGGTGTTGTCCATATTGACCATTCCTTGGTCAAGGATTATTAAAGATATATTTGGTTGCTGATTTTCCTGTAAAAGGATTTTTGGGGTAAAATTCTTCTTCATTATGTGTGCTTGTTGATTTTGTACATTATTATTTTCAACATATTGCATTTCCCTTAAAGAAACTAAGTTAGAAGGAGCATAAATTCATATCCATCCTCAACAAACTACATGTACCATGTTCATTGTTCCACAATCATGTTATTTTGTTCATAGCTTTGATTTAGATATAAATGATTAAGGTGGTAATTCAATGAACACATTGTTGTCATAAATTAAAAAAATGGTTAAATTCAATGCAAGTTGTTAACTAGTTGGGTTTTTTTTGGGGAAAAAAGGGAGTAAATAAATCAAAATAGAAGGAAAGGAAGGGTTATTCAAATTGAGGGTTAGGGCTTAGGATTTCTAGTGGTAGGATACCAGGGCATTACATCCTATTACTATTCACCTATTAATGAATTGTTTAACATAAGTGGGATTGACTCTAAGAAAGACATTTATTAACCTCTTGGATCCTTGATAGTGTTGAAGTTTATAGTGAGGATAGGTGCTTCTATGTTGGGTTGTGTCTAGCATGTGGAAGTATCTTCAAATTATAACCCTCTTTGTAAAAAAGGTAATGTTGGAGTTTGTAGTGAGAATAGGTGCTTCTAGGTTGGCTTGTGTCTAGCATATGGACGTATCCTCGAATTGTAACTCTCTTTGTAAAAAATAATCTTTAAGTATTTAGTGAGGATAGGTGCTTCTATGTTGGCTTGTTTTTAGCACATGGAAGTATCCTCAAGTTGTAACTCTCTTTGTAAAAAGTAACATTTATAATACTTTAAGCAAAAGGTCAGTTAGCCCATGGTATTGAGCCCATGGTATTTGCATAAAATGATTGTTATAAAAGAGTCTAAGGGAGAGTTAGTGAGACACATCAAGAGAGGTTGATCAGTAAGGGATCAAATCTAAGACAAGGATTCTATTAGAGGCTTTGGAGAGATAGGGGATTCTCTCAAGCTAGAGTTGTCTTCAGTGATTGAGGTTTTGAGTCATAGTCAAAGAGTGAGGGTTTGAGTCTATCTCTAGTTGATTATAAGTGTTGAAGCATTCCTATGAGTCATAAAATATAAAGACAATATGTTTCTAGTTTTCCCTAGGGATTGGGGTTTCCAGGATATATCTTATGCAACTATGTATGGTATTGTTTATTTTTTATTATGTTTTTGCATTAGTAATCAATGTGGTGTAATTTTTATTCAGCCTTATATGCATTATACATATGGGTATAACAACCAATGAATAAATTGTAGTCATATCTGGTTATTAAAAATTCAACAGATAGCCTATGGTACCCAATGGCTATTAGATATAATATGTACATGCATTATGTCCATAAGTATTATAGTGATTGGTTGTGTTAGCTATGTACGCAAATAAATCATACCAAATTTTAATTGTTACATGTTTTCAATCACAAACATCTAAATAAATGTCATGATAATACCCCATTTGTGTGACAATTATTTTTGTTCATTGCATAGCTGAAATATCCTTCACCTTTTGAATGATGACTTGGATTTTTTTCCAAAGGATTCATTAACTATTTTGAGTCTTTGTTCTTAAGGTGATGATGGAAAATTAGGTCATTTCACATAGAAAGGTCATAAGGATAATAACCCCAACGAATAACTTGGTTGGTTCAATTATTTTTCCCTCAATCTAGAAACCTAAGGGCGAGGAGGGAAATCCGTGGAGCAATGTCAAGATACCAACTTCCTCATTTTGAACACTTACGTGTGGGAGGGTAAGGGGAATTATTTCTCTGGAAAAGATAAATGATAAGGTTTATAAATCCCAATTGAAATATTCATGGTCAAGTTTGATAATTTTTGTACAAGAGTCAATATAAGCATAAGATCAAACATAATCAATACCACATAAAACATTCGTTTTGTGCAAGAGATAGAGTCTAGTTTTAATTTAGAAGGAGTTCTTTAAGAGAAAGACATGAAGATCAAATCACTCAAAGACGCCCCTTATACCATCATCTAGAATCTCAGAGTGAACATATTCAAGTTGGACTTATTGACTTATAAAAGGTATTCATCCAATCTTTAATGTAGGTTGCATGAATTTGTATGAGCCATAGATGTTGGGTGGTGATTAAGAATGATCTATCTGTAAATTTGAGCATATAGATCTGTAGACAAATACACAACTCACAAAGAAGATCTCACAATTTACTCAGCAATTGAAGAATGAAACAGTGCAAAAGGCTTGCAGTTGTGAATGCTTTCATTAATCAAAAAAGTAATTCAGATGATAATTACAATAATGTAAAATGGCTTTAATAGCCACAAGCAATTCGAATCCACAGGAGGAAGTTCGAATTGATTAGACTCTACTTGACTGTAGGTAACCAAGACTTTGTCTAAATCACTATCGGAGGACCCAGTAGTTAACTGTCCTTGTCTAAATCATAACCGGAGTTCATAGGAGCTTTAAAACACAACCAAGTGTTACATTTAGTGTTGACTAATGGTTAACTGACTGTGGTAGGTGAGAAAAGCGCCCCACATGTGTGCAATCAATTAAAACTAGCGCTAACTGAATGTAGAGGGCTAGAACTGGATGTAACTGACTCCTAACTTGGCTTGACTAGTCATCAACTGAAGTGAACTGACCTTGGTTGGTTTCGGCACTCCCAATTGCTTCCTAAATTGTAGGGATTGATCTAGGAGACTCCTAAACTTATGCAATCAAGTGCAACAAGTGGCAGTGAGCCTCAATTAGTGTTCCCCACACTTTGGTAACTGAAACATGTGCTCCAATTAGGTCAAGTTTACCCAATGGTGCTAATGACTACAAATAGACTGGATGGACTCCTGATTTAGACATGACTCCCGATTTAGACATATGACCAAATTTGGACAAGGGAGGATTAATAATCCTAACACCCCCCCTGAATGCTAACTTGGACAAACTGTGGGCCTTGGTAACTAAGACCATAGGTCACCCATTACATCAAGTAAAATAAAGTAACTGCTCAATACAAGAAGCTAGGGCAAAAACCACATGGGAAAAAATCCCTCCTTCTATCTAAGCAGGTAGAATCAGGTCTTAAGTTTGAAAAACTTGAAAATATGTTGCTGCAATCTTCATCTCTGTGAGGTATTGAAGCAGCATGCATGGTGTGCTGTGCACAGGTATTCTGGGGCCTGGCATGTAGACTTCTCCTTTTTCTCCAAAACTGATGATGGAAGGAAGGAGGAATGTAACTTTTGTCTCTTGCTGAATGAAGAGGTGTATGATCATATCCATTATTCTGAATGCAGTAAGACTGAGCCCTTGCCATATTGCATCTTACAGGAAGTCTATTACATCTCTCTGAAGGAGGAAAAATAGTATGGCATAGCGCAAGAGTCTTTCCTTTCTGAGTGTCAGTTGAGTTTCCAGTCATCTTCCTAGCTTCCAGTTTGGAAGTAGGGACTGAATCTAGATCTAAGTCACCCTGAATCTTAATGTCATAAAATGATATAGATGGATCTGCAATACTAGTAGAAGCTGTAAAAGAAGTAGATGCAATGGTTTTACCTTTCCTTGCAGGTGGCTGCTGAGAGTGCACTGGTTCTGAAGGAGGCATGAAATGTGAGAACTCATATGCTCTTGAAGCATGATTCGCAATACCCTTTGCTATAATGCTCCCAGTAGAGATATCTATGATCTCTACTAAGTCAGGACCAAAGATCACTTGCTTTGGAGATCCAGTATGGGTCATCTGAAAGACAGATAACAGGTTTGAAGCTAGTGAGGGAACAAACAACACATCTTTGAACCTTCCATGTTCAAGTTGGATAGAGCCCTTCCCTTTGGTTTGGACTTTACTGTTATTGCCCATATGAATACTAGGACCATCAAAGGACTGAAAAGAAGAGAATGATTCTATGGATGCAGCCATATGGTTGGAAGCTCCAGAATCAATGAGGAAGGTAGGTGTTGATGTGCAGCAAGCTTTCAGTGCATGTCCTTTCCCTGGGTGTTCTTCTTCTTCTTCTTCAGAGTCTTCCTTCCTTGCACTAGCAGGTATAGAAATGTTGTGCCTTTTCAAAAGAAGTGCCATTTCATCAAGTTGTCTTCTCATACAGGAGCTTTCTGAATGGAAGCCCCTTCCACAGTAAGGGCAGAGGACCTTGCCTTTGCCATTCTTCTTGCTTCTCTTCGAACTTGAAGGTTCTTTTGACTGTTCAGACTCATCTCTTTGCTTCCCTCTGTCATTCGCTACCTTATCTCCTCTTGCAACAAGAGCTAGATTTTTGGGAGATCGAATGATCCCCATTTGGATCAATTTATCATTCTCAGAAATAAGAGATTGAATGAAAGCATTAAGAGTGGGCATCTTCCAATTTGGAGTAGTGAGCCTTACCATTTGGAAGGTGGATACAAAGACTGAGTAGTCTGAATTGAGCTTTGTGAAAATAGCAAGAATGAGCTGATATTCATCCTTCTTCACGTTGCATTGCTTCAACTGATATATCAGGTTCTTGAATTTTGAGAAGAATTCATTTAGAGATTCGAAATCTGATGGATTGAGAGTAATCAGATCATTTTCTAGCTGATGGATCCTCATCTCATCATGCTTATCAAACAAGGAAGCAAGCTTGTCCCAAACCTCCTTGGGAGTGTCCAAGTCTTGGATGTGAAATTGCAGATCCCTAGAGACTGACAATTGCATGAGTCCAATGGCTTCATCAAGCCTGTTCATGTACTTAGCTTTGTCTTTATCTGATTCTGGCTCTTCCTCTGTTTCTTCTATGAGTCTGAAGAGATGCTTGGTGCGGAGCAATACTTTCATGTCTTCCTTCCACCGGTGATAGTTGAAGGGAGTGAGAGGCTCTATTTGATGAGCCATTTCGAAGTAATAGGAAGAACTGAGCTGCTGTAGCGAATGCAATGAGAAGTAGAGGCTGCTTGTAGCGAATGCTGTAAGAAAACCTGATAACCTATCACACAATCAAACAAACAAAATGATCCGGTTGGAGATATGAGGAGGAGAGGAGTCTTGTCCACCGAGGCTCTGATACCATGTAAATTTGAGCATATAGATCTGTAGACAAATACACAACTCACAAAGAAGATCTCACAATTTACTCAACAATTGAAGAATGAAACAGTGCAAAATGCTTGCAACTGTGAATGCTTTCATTAATCAAAAAAGTAATTCAGATGATAATTACAATAATGTAAAATGGCTTTAATAGCCATAAGCAATTCGAATCCACATGAGGAAGTTCGAATTGATTAGACTCTACTTGACTGTAGGTAACCAAGACTTTGTCTAAATCACTATCGGAGGACCCAGTAGTTAATTGTCCTTGTCTAAATCATAACCAGAGTTCATAGGAGCTTTAAAACACAACCAAGTGTTACATTTAGTGTTGACTAATGGTTAACTGACTGTGGTAGGTGAGAAAAGCACCCCACATGTGTGCAATCAATTAAACCTAGCGCTAACTGAATGTAGAGGGCTAGAACGGAATGTAACTGACTCCAAACTTGGCTTGACTAGTCATCAACTGAAGTGAACTGACCTTGGTTGGTTTCGGCACTCCCAGTTGCTTCCTAAATTGTAGGGATTGATCTAGGAGACTCCTAAACTTATGTAATCAAGTGCAATAAGTGGCAGTGAGCCTCAATTAGTGTTCCCCACACTTTGGTAACTGAAACATGTGCCCCAATTAGGTCAAGTTTACCCAATGGTGCTAATGACTATAAATAGACTGGATGGACTCCCGATTTAGACATGACTCCCGATTTAGACATATGACCAAATTTTGACAAGGGAGGATTAATAATCCTAACACTATCAATGCTTTCTGCTGAAGAATTAGTTTAAAAAGTTGGCATGGAACTCACTAATCAATGAATAATGAGAAATAATCAAAGAAATATCTATAAAGGTACAAGATATCTAGATTTGTCATTTCCCCAATTAAATAATTTCCAAATAAGACTACTTGCAAATAATGTTTCACCAACCGACTAGTTCCCTAGGTTGAGATGGAGACATAATTTTGGTAATAAGGGGATATGGGACCCAAAATCACTTTATTTTATCATATACACACTTAAATGGGTCACATAAATGATAAATTCTAAGAAAATAAGGTGGCATGGATTCATGAAGACACTTGGAAACTTGTGGAGCTTTTGGGTGACTAGATTCCCCACACACTTGGCATGATATTCGTCCAAATTCAAACACATGGGTAATGTAAAATTATTGGATGGTTATGTGGTGTAAAATATCATATAATGAGCCAAGGAATTCGAATTGTTAAAGGAGGGTGACTCCCATGGAAGAGGAAGAGACTAGAAGACAAGGTGTGCCACTTGGAAGGAGATTCTATGCACTCTATGGCAACAAATGATGGAAGATTCTATGACAAGTATGACAAATTCAAACTTGATCGATGACATATGAAAAATATGACATGTGAGGGATTAAAATACCCACCAAGAGGTCGAATGTGGGAGTTAGAGGAAGCCATTCGAATTGGGGAAAGAATTGGAGCATGAAGAGGAAGACAAGTGTCATAAGAGTTACTAAACCACTAAGATGAGTTGGAGGAAGCTCATGGAGGGAAATTCGACCTTAGGAGGCCTCATGAAGTTAATAAAATGATTTCATGAGGAAGGAGAATGGATTTTGACCATTTTTTTATTGGCCTTTTCCATTTTGGAGAGCTTTTGCTTGTCCATTGCACGGTGAGTGTTCACTCTCCTTGCTTGTGAACCAATTTCGAGGGAGTTGGATTCCTTTGTTGATGGAGAGGCCATTAAGACATCTCATTTGATTTATGATATACGGATATGTAATATAATATCCATATTCTATGTAAGTCTAAATATCATAAATACATGTATGAAAGGCTCGCATTCCCCATGCTCTTGAATAACTAGTTTTCATGGATTTGGATTCAATATTGAAGTAGCTTTATATCAGATTTGTATGAGGGAATTTATAAGAGTTTTATGATAATGGGAAAGAAATATATGATGTATTTCTTTGTAATATTATTTCTATAAGTAGAAATATCAGAAATACATGTATGAAAAGCTTGCATACTCATGCCCTTGTATCACTAGTCTTCGTGGATTTTGGCTTCAATCTCGAAGTAGTTTTATACTAGATTTGTATGAGAGATATTCTATGAGTTTGAGGATGTTGTGACAACCATATATGATGTATTAATCTGTAATTTAATTTCATAACCTATGTGGATCGAAATCCAAAAACTCATGTGTGAAAATCTTGCATTCCAATGCCATTGAATCACTAGTTTTCTTGACTTTGGCTTCAATCTTGGAGGAGTATTGTATCGGATTTGTGGGAGGGTTTTCATTTGAGTTTTATGCTGCCGGGGAAGAAATTTTAATTCCATATATTACCACCATGTTTCATATTACTCTTAGAACTATATATTCTACCTTTCCTATGTTAAAGTCTAGCTAGCAATACAAATTTCCCTTAGGCAATTTCTATGAAAGTTACCCTACAAATGTTGCAGACCACAATCCATTTGTAGAACTTAATAAACATGATTAAGGACAGTAATTGATGTCTAATACTCATTCCCATACTCTGTTCTTAAATTTGGGAGGGTCGCACTTGATTTAGATATCTAGTTTGGCCATCACCCTTGGGGGGATTTGAACACAATTTCCTAGTAATTTTGGTATTTTTGTCATTATCCCCAAACAAGTTTGAAGAGGTATAAATTATGATATAGAGTTTAAATAAAACACCTAGGTATGTTTTAATACTCACCATACCATCTCCTTTCAAATTTGGGACCATTTGGTGAAAGTTGGAACCCTCTAGAGTCCTGACTAGTTAAGCTCGAATTTTTCCCAATTTGTGCATTTCTCCAAAATTTCCAAAAAAGGGACATTGCAAGATTACATGTGTTTTATCTAAACTTGAATTGTAAAAAAAAAACTCCACACCAATATTCTATAAGATTCTAAAGGTGTAATGAATGTAGCAAAATTCCCTATTGGGGCTTGGATCCGCACATACAAATTAATCACCACCAACACTTCGTCAAACCACAAAAAAATTAATCCTTATTTACATAATTGAACTTGATTTTGTTACG
This sequence comes from Pseudotsuga menziesii, assembly GCA_001517045.1. Lineage (NCBI taxonomy): Eukaryota > Viridiplantae > Streptophyta > Pinopsida > Pinales > Pinaceae > Pseudotsuga > Pseudotsuga menziesii. Next base: position 1,087,236 of record LPNX010267162.1, read on the forward strand.
ATCCTTCCCTAAATGAAAAAGTATATCCACCCTGAAGAGATTCCAAACATACAGAAATTTAGTTGTTCATATTTACACATTGCCTAGTGGGGTGACTTTCCAAGTCATTAGAGATTGATTAAAACATATACAAAGAGTATCAACATAACCCCATACAACCTTGTACTTACTATAAAATAAAAAAATTGATTAAGAGGATATTCCTTCTATAGAAAGTAAGTGATGTAAGAGCCAAGCCTAAGTAACATAAATACTGACAAATAATAAGGTCATTGCCCTCTAAGGACCATGCAAAAATATCCTTCTTACAATTCAGATGGGATTTCCATATTGACCAAAGCTAAAAATATCCAAGTGGTCAATGTGGAATTGAGCCTCCATATCATGTTTAGTCACACATCCAAGAATGCAGTTTGGTTGATCCACTTGTGTTAGTTAGTAGGATCATATTTTATAATTTTTTTTCTTTCCAATTCCAAGCTCGAACTTCCCATGAATTAAAAAGAGGGTTGGCACTAAATTCAAAATATAAAGGATCAATTTTATTTCTTTCTCCCAAGTATTTTTAACAATTTTCTATTTTTTTAAGTGTGATTTTTTTTCGAAAGGGCTTAGAGGATTTGCTTCTTATTATTTAAGTATAATACCCTAAATAAACCTAATTCCTTTGTAAATCATCTAAGGTTTGGAAATTATGGATTCTTTGTGAGGGATTTTCTTGCAATACTATCCAACCAATGACCTGTTAGTGTTTATAATCTAATTTACTTGATTAGTATTTTTATATGAAAGAATAACAAGTACATCAAAATGCATAAGATATAACATATACACACAACACAAATATTTTCATCGGGGAAACCATAAAGGAGAAAACCATGCAAACTTCCACAAAATAGTTTAGTCACAAATAATGTATCATAAGATGAACAAACCCAGTAATAAGAAGTCTTCTGCAGCTATCTATCTCTCCTCCCTGTCTTTCTCTCTCTCTACTCATGTGAACTTGATTGAGTGCAAGTGTGTATAAATGAGGGAGGGCACCTCCCTATTTATACCTTTCAAGCGACTGACCTAATACATGACTGGGGCTGACCTCTTACGCTAACAGGGCTGACTTCTCCTAGAGAGACTCCAAAAATACATTACATGATGTTACACTGGGGACTATTGCCACAACTTACAACAAAGCTTGTACCTCAAGGTCCATACAAAATAATGACCTCCTGAAGGGAGGAAAACACATCTCCGATTGGGGTACAACAACATACAATGATAATATACATCAAAATATCTTCCAAAGTTACAAATACATCAAAAATGCCTCTTAACTAGGAAGGTATTCTCTCTCTCTCACACACAATCATCAACACATTTGGTCCAATATTCATCACAGAGTCATCATAGTGGTTTCCATAGTCATGTTCTTATCATTCATAGAATGGTACTATATGTCATGGAAAGTTTCTACAGAGCCAACCCTTTTTCATGTTGGGTGTAGGTCTAGTCCTCATCCAGGTCTTCATCACATCTTAGAGCAAACCATCGTGACTTTCTTTACATTTCCATGACAATCACCTGTGTTTCCTACCTTCTTGTCGTATCAAGATCATCTCTTTTGTCCTGCACACACAAAAAACAAAACACGCAGAGCTCACAGAGCTTACCTCAAATGCATACCACCTGCGTTCTATCAACATAGGAACATGTTAGGAAGTCACCAAGACAATCCTGTATGTGAACTTGTGTGAGAACCTCCTAGGAGCACACCAAGTGAATTACATATATCTATGGTCAACCTGCGTTCTACCAACAAAGGAGAACTGCCCGGGTGCACAATAAATGCCATTTGAACTTATCATATCCATCATGGGAACACACACATACAAGGACTGATTACGTCTAAACAACCTACATCTAGGACCCTTTTACATTCATACAATTTTCAAGACTTATTACATCCAAATAACCCGCGTACCACATGAGGGATCGTATTGACATTCAAACAACCCACATGAATTATTCCATCTTAATAACCTGCATACCACACCAAGGCTCGTATTTACATTCGGACAACCTATCTCAGCATGGATTACGTTCGAGTAACTTGCATATAATGCCAGGGCTTGTATTTACACTATGAGAACCTACAGGATTGATTACGTCTGAGTAACCTGCGTACCACACCAGTGATCTTATTTACACTCAGAGATCCTATCTCATTTACCATATGATATATCATGCATCTGCATCTTCTGGTATATTTTTATTTTTAGCATAGAATCACATCAAGATTGGTTACATCCAAGGATAACTTGCGAGCTTCATTAAGACTTATTACATCTGAGGACAACCTACAAGACTGATTATATCTGAGCAAACTATGACCTTCACCAGAATTTTACGCTCGGAAAACCTGCCTCACCAGTTATGCTAGAAATTAGCACTCCCTCTTTTGAGGGGACTCGTTCTGGATCACATCAAGTCTTTCTCTGAATTACTCAAACTTCATTTTGGCTAAAGGATTGGTAAACACATCGGCTATTTTCTCGTTTCTTTCCACGTACTGGAGATTCACTGCTCCTCTATGTACCATATCTTTGATATAGTGGAATTTGATCTCTATGTGCTTCAAATTGTCATGGAGTATTGGGTTCTATGATAGATTCACGTAACTTTGGTTGTCGCAGAAGATACAAGTCACATCTAACTGGATATCAAACAAGTAAAACAATAGCTTCCATAACCATACTACCTCATAGCTAGTCGATCAAGCGATAACATACTCTACCTTGGTTGTACTCAATGCCACACTGGAGTACTTCTTGATAAACCAGGAGATTATGCTAGATCCCAAACTGAAGCAATAACCTGAAGTTCTCTTCATATCAGTGGCGCTACTTGCCCAACCAAAATCTACATAACCATGCAGGTTAATCTTCTGATTCACATCATAGCCCATAATCCACTGTACCCTTTAGGTACCTCAATATATGCTTTGCAACAACCAAGTGAACATGTCTCGGATTCGTGAAGAACTGGCTCAGGATGTTCACAGCAAACCATATGTATGGTCTTGTATTCGTCAGGTACATCAATGAGCCAATCATCTGACGATACATCATGGCATCAACCGACTATGATGAATCATCATATAGAAGCTTCAAGTTTGATTCCATAGGTGTGGCTATCACCTCGCAATCCAACATTCCGAATCTCTTTAGAATATCGACTGTATACTTTCCTTGACTAAGGAAAACCCCATTTGCACTCTGCCACACATCCATTCCTAAGAAGTAGTGCATCATCCCTAGTTATTTCATTTCGAACTCAGTAGAAAGTCTCATCTTTGCATCTATAATGAGTTTGTCCTCTCCTGTTAGGAGCAGGTCATCGACATATGGCAGGAGCATCACCGGTATTCCGCCCTTAATCTTGAAGTAAAGGTTGGAGTCCAATTTACTCTTAGTAAAGCCCAAGCTCATAAGGAATCCATCCATCCTACCGTATCATGTCCCGGGTGCCTGTTTCAACCCATACAAGGCATTCTTCAATTTGCACACATGAGTCTACCTATCATGTGTCTTAAATATCAATGGTTGTTCTATGTACACTTCCTCCTCAACTAAACCATTCAAGAATGTTGTATTGACATCCTTTTAATGTATCTTCCATCTCATAATTGCAGCCAATGGAAGTGTACCTCACTACTGGTGCAAATGTCTCCTTGTAGTCTATGGCTTCTTTTTGTGAGAAGCCTCATGCTATGAATCTTGTCTTATACTTCTTGATGGTGCCATCTGCAACATGCTTGATCTTGTAGATCCACTTCGAAGTCACAACATACTTCCTTTCCGGTCTTTGAACTATATCCCAGACATCATTCTTCATAATAAACTAATATTAATCGATCATGGCATCCTTCCATTCTTTATTTTTTGTAACCTCATCATAGGTGGAAGGTTCCTTGTCAATGATGTCACACAACAGGGCCACATAGTTGTTGTAAGGATTTTCCCTTTTTCTCTCTCTCTATGCATTCCTTCTGGAGCACCATACCTTTCTGCTTCTTGTATGAGCTCCCATTCCCATGTTGGTTTCCTCTTGTGGGACTCCTCGTGAAGTGTATCTATAGGATCTTGTGGTTCTTCCATGTCATAATCTTCATGGTCATATGGAATTGCTTCTACAATTTCTGTACCTCAAATTTTTGTTCCTTCAGGTTCCTCGACCTTTTCAATAGGTAGCATCCTAGATCTAGAGAAAGTCAAGTCTCCATCAAAGGTTACATCTCTGCTCATCTCGATCTTCTTGAATCCTATGAAGTATATTCAGTAGGCCTTTGATGTATCACTGTATCCTACGAATATACCCTGCCTCCCGAAAGGATTGAGCTTGGTCTTCTTCTCCTTTGGGACACGTATGTATACCAGGTAGCCAAATATTCTAAAATGGATGAATTTTGGTTTCTCCCTCGAGAAAGCTTCTTTAGGAGTCTTTTTTTCAAGTAATCGACGAGGAATATGGTTCTGCACATAAACAATCATTCTTGCTACCTCTGCCCAAAGGTGCATTGGGAGATCCTGGTCATGAAGCATTGCTTTCGTTGCTTCCATTATGGTACGGTTCTTTCATTCCACAACACCATTTTGTCGAGGATTGTATGGAGTGCTCAAGCCCCTATTAATCCCAGAATCTTTACAAAGTTCCTTGAATTGTTTTGAGGTTTACTCTTTGCCATTATCTGACCGCAAAGTCTTGATCTTCCTTTCAGTTTGTTTCTCGACCAAGGCTTTGTATTCCTTGAACTTATTAAATACTTAATTCTTCCATTTCAAGAAATATATCCAAGTATTACGTGAGAAGTCATCTATAAAGGAAACATAGTACACATACCCTCTTAATGAGCTAGAAGGCATGGGTCCGCATACATCTGAGTATACTATATTCAATATTCCTTTAGCCTTAATTTCACCATTGGAAAATGTATTCTTTGCATTCTTCCCTTGTGCAAATCCTTTGCAAATGCCTTCATGCTTTGCCTAGATTTCAGGAATTCATGAGACCGCTTTGTTTGCAATTGGTAGTGCTCTGTAGTTCACGTGTGCAAGCCTTCGTTGACATAGTTAATCTGGTTCTATTGACTCATGAACCAATGCTTGTTCAGGATGCCCCTTTAGCTGGTACAAGCCACCATCTTGTTCTCCAATCACTGTTGCATCATCGATTGACTTTCCTTTAGGACACATTAGAACTTGGGCATAGAAAATGCAACTCTCATTCCCTTTGCATCTAGTGCAGAGATGACGAGGAAATTCTTCTTCAATATTGGAACATATAACACATCATTCATGTTTAATGGTTTCTCAGAGTCTAGCTTGTATGAAGCTTCTCCACTCCCTTTTATGGGGTATTAATAATCATCCCCAAGTTTCACCTTGTGAGGTGACTTATGCCTAGACATGTTAACAAATGATTATTTATATCCAATCATAGCCAATCATTGCCTCCATGTGAGATAATGCCTCTAAGTGATGATATTAGCACATACTCTTCATCTGAATCATCCTTCTCTCTTCTGAATCTTTTGTTTGTTGTTTCATCGTCTTCGGAGGTATGAGCATGACGTCTCTTCTTCCTGTTGGGACAATCTCTTGCAATCTGTCCCTTTTCATCACAAGTATAACATCAGATGTTAGAAGGATATTTTCTGAACTTCTTTTGTTTCTTATCCTTGTTCTTGTTTTGATGGTAGTTCTCCTTCTTCTCTCTTGAAGTTATTCCCGGTGTGAACAATGATAGATTGATCTTCAGTTGCTCCCATCTTCTCTTCTCTTGTTATGAGCCGAGCTTCTTCTTGTGTGCATTCTTCTCGGAGTCGGATGAAAGAGATCAGTTTCCTTCTTGCACATATTCCTTGAATGAATGAATCCCATGATCTTGAGAGGCCATTAAAGGTACTGATCACAATCTCTCCTTCTGCTACATTTTCTTCAACTATTTCAAGTTATTCCTTGATTTGAGAAACCCTTTTGAAGTAGGACTATAGAGTCGCTGAGTTCTATATCTTCACATTCTTTAGTTGGTTCCTCAATGTCATCTTCTAGTTGATTTTCTTTCCTTCGAACATCTTTGTCAAAGTATCAAATACTTCGTTCGTTGTTTTGAATGACGACACATGGGGGATGAGGTGATCCTTAACTGAATCTGCAATGATTCTCTTGGATTTAACTAAGTTCATCTTGTGAATAACCTTAGCCTCATCGCCCTTTGGCTCTGAAACTTCTCCATTGATATACCGATCCAAATCATTTTCTTCAAGGACCAGGTAGATTCTATACTTCCATGCTTGAAAGTCATCAACCCCTCCAAGCTTGTCTTCAAGCTGAGTATGGTGAGCCATCTTTTCAAATAAGAACCTCAAATGGAAATAGTAAAGATTCATATCTTATCGATTTGAGGTGTCCGACCAGGTTCCAGAGCTAGCTGACTTAGGCTTTGTCAGAGAAACCCTAATTTTCCAAACTTGGAGTTTGAGAATTTTGTTTGAACAGAAAGATACGCCTCCTTGAGGTAAGTTTCTCAGCTAGGTCCTTTTCTAAAGACTAAGGTGTGAAGCCTCCAAAACTTGATGCCCTAGTTTCTCCCGACACCAGTGACATGGTAAAAATGAAACTTATTCAAATATGAAACTGCTTACAGCAAAAGATGCACCCTACTAAGGTGAGTTAGCCTAGGCCTCTTTTCTTGATGATATGTGGAGAGAAGACCTTGAACTAGGAAGCCCTAGTTTTCGTTGTTGCATAGTGCCTTCTTTCAGAGAAGCTATGATGCCATGTTAGTGTTTCTAATATAATTTACTTGATTAAGATCTTTATCTGAAAGAATAACAAGTACAACAAGATGCATAAGATAAAACAGATACACAAGACGCACAGAGTTTCATTGGGGAAACCTTAAAGGAGAAAATGCTACAAGATTCCTGAGAATAGTTCAATCACAAAGACTGCATCATAAGATGAACAAACCCGGTAATAAGAAGTCTTCTGCAGCTATATATCTCTCCTCCTTGTCTTTCTCTCTCTACTCATGCGAACTTGAGTGAGTGTAAGTGTGTATAAATGAGGGAGGTTTCCTCCTTATTTATAACTTTCAAGCGACTGACCTAATACATGACTAGGGATGACCTCTTACCCTAACAAGGCCGAATTATCCTAGAGAAACTCCAAAAATACATTACATGATGTTACACTGGGGACTATTGCCCCGACTTACAATGAAGGTTGTACCTCAAGGTCCATACACAATAATGACATCCTGAAGGAAGGAAAACACATCTTCGATGAGGTTGTTTGCTGGAATATTTCACCTCCTGCGGACATCAAGGTGTTCCACTGGTCTGAATGGTTCAGATCCAAAACAAATAGAGGACAGAGGTTGAAGACTCTCCCTAGACACTGTAGATATCTGGAATACGAGGCTTTGATAGTCCACCTGTGTACCTGCAATCAAGCTCAACACAAAACAGATTAAAGCAACCAGAATATGATCTACTAATCTATGCTAGTGACTAAGGAATATAGTAACATATATGCGAAATCACAACAACAACAACATATGTGGGACATAAATCAACTTGCATTAAAGAATATGAAGAAGTTTACAACCAAGCCTTAGTGTTGACATGCATCTCCATGAAACCAGAAGGTCTCTATGCTCTCTCCAAGCCTTAGCTCTCTATGTTCTCTCCAAATGATCTTGGGCCAATGGTCAATCCAACAGCATAACAATACCTCAACTATTCTCTCCTCAACCATGGCTATGAGCTCTTATTTATAGGGCTTTAATGGATAGATATGGTTGAGAAATTAGTGGGTGAGGTGGCCTCTAATATCCTAGGATGAGGGATATCGAGCTCAACCAACCCACAGCAGTAGGGATAAGGCAGGACATGAGGCTTATCATCTAGAAGTCTCGAGAAACTTCTCTTTTTCCCTTTTTACCCAAGGTACCGCGTTTCTCCTTCTATGACAGAGCGGTTCTGGTAATAACCGCTTATGGACCAAGGACAATAAGCGGTGGCACCGCTTATGGGCAATAGATGATGGGCGATGCGAATAGCGGTACTGCTCCTGGATAAAGGGGCATGCGCGGTGCTGAAAATTTGTATGAAAGATTGATGAAAAACCATTTAGTTTCCACTCCAGAAGCTGGGACTCAGGGCAAGTAGGTATGTCAAATGTCTTATCACATGATGGTGACAGGATTTTGGTATAACAGGGGTACAACAACATACAATGATAATATACACCAAAATATCTTCCAAAGTTACAAATACATCAACATGACCACTAGAAGGAAATGTATTAATTGAAATCTGATTTCTAAAATGCTTCAATTTTAACATAGGAATGATTTGATGTATGCAACACATTTACGATATATTTGTAACTTGGAAAGGAGTCATATTCATTCTTTTCCATCGATCCTTCTATATGGAACCTTTACTAATGTTGATATTTTACGATAACTTGGTATTGATTCCACACTTGCCATAAACTTGCCATTTTCTATTGCTCATATTTTGTAGTATCTTTACATATATTATTCACCCTTCCTTTGATTCTACATGTATACATGGTTTATCCACTTGCATCCTTTAATGTTTGGGTGTCAATATATGGGTTTGTATATTCCTTGTAGTCTTTCGTGATAATGAAGATGTCGATTTGGTTAATCCTTTGTAGGTTTTACTTCTTTTTCTCATGACTTGTAGTCAATCATTCTTTTTGGCATGATATATCCTTCTATTTTCTCTTGATCTTCATTTGTGCTTGTTTTTATAGAGAGTATCTTCAATTATCTTATTCAAAATTTATATTTTGATGTTTACTGTAATGTTCCTAGATAAGACCCCTGCTTGTATCATGCAATTTTGATATGTATTTCCTGAATGGCAGGACAAACGTAAAATTTCACCATGATAATATAAATTATAAACTAGCTTCGGAGGTGGCAGCACACTAAAGAAAAAGGGGACTGATAAATTCACCAAGGGAAGTGAGAGGGGGGGTTGCATAGCCTAGAAGGGGGCTAATTCATAACCCTGTCAGCCTTGTAATCTTAGGATAGTTCCTCTAATAATTTATTTAGACTAATTCTTTGTTAATTATGTGCTAAACCTTGTTTATTTTGGTAAGTATGTTTAAGGGGTGGTTAGTGGAGGGTTAGGTGGTGATTTAATGGTGTCACTTAACGCGCTGCTGGATGGGGAATAATTTCCATGAAGGGTTGATGGAATCGAGCTTGGGAGAAAAAGAGGTGTGAGCTTGTGGGGGAAGGAAGTTGCGTGATGTGTGTGGAATAAGGGTGGCATAAAAAAAACCCTGTGTTGGGAGAAATTGAGTGTGCGTTGAAGACTTAAAAGAAACACGAAGAGATTGGTGGAGAAGTGTCGATCTGTATGAACCCAATTCATTTTCCTTGGTTTTATTTTGATTAGATTGTGATTGAGTGCAGTGTGGTGGTTAATTTAATGGTGAATTATTCATGGAACGCTCTGGTGAAGGTCTTGGGTGTTGAGTAAGAAGTGGTGAGTTCATTGATGTGCTAATGGAGGGAAACCTAAGTGGGAGTTGTGTGGTTTGGCATGGAATTGGCCATAGCCTGTTTTCTTGGATGCATGTAGATTTAAGTTAGATCCTTGTGTTTGAGAGTGTGGTAGAATTTTATTTTCCGGAGTTGGAAATGGATTCTAGATCCCCGTGTTTTGGATTGTAGCCAGTTTTAGTTCTTGAGTTGGAAGTAGAATTAAATCCTTGTGTTGGGAGAGGGAAGAATGTTATTTCTCATGTTTGAAAGAGATCCGAGGAGAGAGGAGAGTCTCTTGGTGAATTTACAAGTCCCATCTTGGGGGTTGTCTCTGAGTGCCAAAATAATATAGGTTGGGTAAAGATCTATAATTGGGTGGAGTGTGGCAGCCACGTATTAATCTGTCACAGTAATCTAGGGACTGAAACACAGTCTCATAAGATATTTTAGACAATTAAGTATGAAAATGGCATAATGGTGCTGCAATAGGAGTAGCAGCTCTGTATATTCAATAAAAAATGAGTAATACAATACAATGGTCATGCAAGGTGCATGAATGCCAAGACAATTCGAATACTCAAGGAGATAATTCGAATTGAATGGATGTGTGTAGCTTAATTGAATGTTAGCCACAATCGACACACATAGTTAACCACCAAGCTAATCAATAATTGACTCTCAACTAAGTCCTAACTGAATCGGAGTGCAATAGATTATTGGTTCTAACTGAAAGTGACTCATCACATGTAACTGCATGTCCAACTGAAGGAGGTAGCACATCCATAACTCCAAGTAGCTCTGATGGAGTTAACTGAAGTAAACATGTCATCAGAAGTGGTTGTAGGCACATGTGTTAGCTCTAGTTCATAAATAATGACAAAAAATAATCAAATAATGAATGGAGGCACCTTCACAAATCAGCTTAACTGATTGTAATAATCAATTAGAATTTAGGTGCATTTATGACACTCAGATCACTCGAGAAATACTCCCTGTTTGAAGGAGGAAGCCCAGTTAGCCTCCCCGAATGAAGGAGAAGGCTTAGTTGGCCTCCTTAACTGGAGGAGGGCGTGGGTGAGCTCATGCTGATGTCATAGTGTGCTCATCTAATGCCAAGTAAGTCAATTAAACTTAGGATAGTGGGTTAATAGGCAAAAATCGACCAAATAAGTGTGCATGTTGGGTAAATGATTCCAACACCCCCCCTTAAGCTATACTCGGGAGGAGTAAAAAAATGCATGAAATGCTAGGGCCCTGGAAACAAAGGCCATAGGTCGTCTGCCTGGTAACTAGATCTGTGGAGATCTTAATAGCAATTTGATTGTCACAAAAGAGGATAGTGGAAAAATTGCTACCAAAATCAAACTTTGAAAGAATGCCTTGCAACCAAACAGCTTGGATGCAAGCATTCACCGCTCCTCGGTACTCGGCCTTTGCTAAAGACAATGCAATGGCGACTTGCTTTTTGCTAGAACAGCAATGGGGCCACCACCAAACATGAATACATATCTAGAAGTAGACTTTCGATCAATAGAATCTCCCGCCCAATCTGAATCTGTGTAACCAACCAACTCTAGCTCAGAGTCTGCAACATTGTGAATGCCGTAGGTCCTGGTGCCCTGAATATACTGGAGGATCCTCTTGGCTTCCTTCCAATGAATATCATGAGGCTGCTGCATGTATCTTGATATAGCATTCATGGTATAACATATATCAGGCAGAGACCAAGTCAAGTAAAGCAAGCTACCAATCAGTTGGCAGTAGATTGTGCAATCCATGGGTGGAGTGCTTTTTCCTTCTTCAAGGTCGATCCCTGAAAGGAAAGGGAATAGAGCAGCCTTACATTCAACCATGTTAAACTTAACTAACAGGTCTGATATGTATTTGTACTGAGTGACCATTATCCCATCAGAATTTTGTGCAATTTCAAGCCCCAGAAATTGCTTTAAGAGCCCCAAATCGCTCATCTCAAATGCATCATGGAGGGCAGTTTTTATGACTGAAATGGAAGCAACAATGCTGCCAGTAATCAAGAGATAATCATCATATAAAAAAATAACACACAAATGACCATCATACTACTGTAGATACACATTTGGATCTAATTTACACCTTTGGAAGTTTTGCGAGAGAAGGAAGGCATCCATCTTGGAATACCACTCTCTTGGGGCCTGTTTTAACCCGTATAGTGACTTCTTTAGTTTGCAAACCAAAGATGAATATGAAATGTAGCCCTCAGACTACTTCATGTATATCTCCTCATGAAGATCTCCATGTAGAAAGGCAGACTTAACATCCATATGATGCACTTCCCAGTGCTTCGATGTCGCAATTGACAAAACTAGGTGGATGGAGTCCATTTTTGCAGCCGGTGCAAAGGTCTCATGATAATCCACACCTTGGACCTAGGAGAACCCTTTTGCTACCAGTATTGCCTTATATTTGCAAGTACCGCCATCAACAACAATATTGTTCCAAAATACCCACTTGCATTGAACTAATTTCCTCTCCGGAGGAAGAGAAACTAGCTCCCAAGTAGCATTCTTTTGAAGAGAATTCATCTCTTCGTCCATGTCAGCTTGCCATCTTGGATCTTTTCGAGCATGGTAGTAAGACTTAGGATCTAAACTTATCATTAAATAACAAGTTTCAGACAACAAATATTCATGATAAGAGAGTGCAATACCTGCTCTTTGGAAATCGGACCGTGTTCTTCTTTGATCATCAGGATTTCCAATGTTGTCACCAGCAAAAGAAAGTGTTTGTCTGGCCCAAGTTGGGAGATGTGTTTGCACTTTAGGTTCTGAACTTGAACTTGATGCTTGCTGGTCAATGATGTCAGATATTAGAGGTTCCAAATCAGGTTCCAAATCAGAGTCATTACCCCCAATTTCATCATCCATATATTCAGTAGAATAGGAAGGAAATTCAATAGTTTTCTCCTTCACTAGTTCTACCTCTTGAAGAGGCTCATCGAACCAGACACTTATTTCAATGATAATTTGTTTTATTTTGATATCCAATAGCTTGAAACCTTTAGATTCATCAGTATATCCAATAAACAAACATTCAACACTTTGTGGTTGCAAAAATTTCCTCTTATCATGCGGAATTCGGGCCCATGCAGTGGCCCCAACACTCTGAGATTCGACACATCCGACTTGTGTCCGAAGTAGGCTTCGAAAGGGGTCTTCCCTTTCATGGATGAGTGAGGCAATATATTTTGAATGTATACAACAACATTCATGGCCTCAACCCATAAATTTGTAGACAACTTCTTGGCTTCCAGCATGCAAGTGGTCATCTCCTTAAGAGACCGATTCTTTCTCTCCGCTACACCTTTCTGCTGGGGAGTGTAGGGAACTGAATGTTGGATATGAATACAAATTTCGAAACATATATGAAGCAAATCATTATTGATATATTCCTCTCCATTATCAGATCTCAAAATTTTGATCTTTTTCCTGGATGCATTCTCAATCAGTGCTTTTAATTCAATGAATTTTTCATGATGAAGAAAGCCCATGTATATCTAGAAAAGCCATCTATGAAAGTAAGAACATACAGAGATCCATTCAAGGATGTGATGGGCATTGGTCCGATGATATCAGAATGAATCAGCCCCAAGATTTCTGATGCTCAGCTTGCCTTCCCTCGATCAAACTTATGGTCAGGATGCTTGCCCAAAATACAACCTTTGCAAATTCCGGTGGTAGATTTGATGACCGGGAGGCCTTCAACCATGGAATTTTTCTGTAATCGCTGTAAGTATTTGAAGTTTAGATGGCCAAACCTCTCATGCCAGAGCCTACTGACCTCATTTCCATGAGTCAACAGAGATGTGGGTTTTGCATCCTACACAAAATGGGAAAACTCATAGGCATTTGCATGATGATTTGCAGAGCCTTTTGCCACAAGTTTCCCGGATGCAAGTTCAGTAATTTGTACATCAACAGGGCTGAAGGATACTCTCTTGGGCACTCCAGTGTGGGTAATTTAATAGAAACTCAGGAGGTTTGATGCAAGAGATGGTACATACAGAACTTGGAAAAATAACTGTGCTCAAGATTTATAGTACCTTGTCCTTTTGAGATGATGGTAGAGTCATCTCCCATGTGGATGGGAATGCTCTTGCTGGTGTTGAGAGAAGAGAAAGAGTCTTTATTGGCCATCATGTGGTTCAAAGCTCCAGAATCTATGAGTAGAGCCATGGACTTCAAAGTGCTTTCCATGAGGGCATGACCTCTTTCATGGTGGTATTACCGATCTTGATTTTCTTTCCTCCGAAAGCTTTCCGGAAGATTTATGTTATTTCTCTCAAGGAGATAAGTAGCTTCATCAAGATTCTTTTTCATGCAAGCATGTTCAGGGTGGAAGCCCTTCCCGTGGTATGAACACTTGACTTTTTCCTTCCCATGGTGGTATTTTTTTTTGTTCTTCTTCGAGTCAGAAGGCTCTTCTTGCTGCTGGTTTTGAACTTTTGGCTTAGGAGCTTCGAATTTGGTTTTGGGGTTCTTTTGCTACTTTCCTTTCCCCTTTGAGTCCTTGGGTCCTGAAGCAAAGAGGGCTTGATCATGGGAGGATCTGGTGACCCCCATCTGGACAATCTTATCATGCTCACTTGTTAGGGACTCAATGAAGGCATTGAGTGAAGGCATCTTCCTTCCAGGGGTTGTGAGATTCCTCGCATGGAATGTAGAAACAAACATCGAATAGTCAGCTCCAAGTTTTGAGAGAATGGAGAGGATGACCTGATCATCCTCCTTCTTTACCTCACACTGCTTCAACAAAAGGACTATATGCTTGAATTTTGTGAAAAAATCATTGAGGGTCTCAAAAAATTGCGAGGTTGAAGAGACATCAACTCGTTTTCAAGCTGATAAACCATCAAGTCATCCTGTTTTCCATACAGGGAGGCAAGTTAGTCCCAAATCTCTTTCGGAGTCTTCAATCCCGAGAGGTGGAATAGAAGATCCTTGGAGATAGAGAGACACAAGAAACCAAATACTTCATTTATCTTATTCAAGAATCTAGCCTTGTCTATAACATGAGTAGGCTCTTCTTCTGTGTCCATAGTGACCTAATAGAGTCCTCTGGGACGTAGCTGGATCTCCATGTCTCCTTTCCATTGATGAAAATTGAACGGAGTCAAAAGGTCTACGGAAGAGGCCATATCAAGCTGTTGTAGCAAATGCAGTGAGCTTATAAAACCTGCAAATAAAAACAATAAAGTCACCGTAAGGTCGAACAACCTGCACATTTTAGGCTTTCATCACACCCAACATAATTGATCAAGAAAGCTTGATCAACAATTCCTTAACTTGGGGTATTAAGTGGTAAGCCTTTACTTCTGGTGCAGTGCTGAAATTTTGAGCTTTTGCTCAAATTTTCATGCAAAATCCATCAAAAACCATGTTTTTGAGAGAATGAGCTTCATCCCGCTGTGAAATCTGATACCATATTAATCTGTCACAGTAATCTAGGGACTAAAACACAGTCTCATACGAGATTTCAGACAATTAAACATGAAAATGACATAATGGTGTTGCAATAGGAGTAGCAGCTCTGTATATTCAATAAAGAATGAGTAATACAATACAATGGTCATGCAAGGTGCATGAATGCCAAGACAATTCGAATACTCAAGGAGGTAATTCGAATTGAATGGATGTGTGTAGCTTAATTGAATGTCAGCCACAATCGGCACACATAGTTAACCACCAAGCTAATCAATAACTGACTCTCAACTAAGTCCTAACTGAATCGGAGTGCAATAGATGATTGAGTCTAACTAAAAGTGACTCATCACTTGTAATTGTATGTCCAACTGAAGGAGGTAGTGCATCCATAACTCCAAGTAGCTCCGATGGAGTTGATTGAAGTAAACATGTCATCAGAAGTGGTTATAGGTGCATGTGTTAGCTCCAGTTCATAAATAATGACAAAAAATAATCAAATAATGAATGGAGACACCTTCACAACTCAGCTTAATTGATTGTAACAATTAGTTAGCAATTAGGTGCATTTGTGACACTTAGATCACCCCAGAAATGCTCCCTATTTGAAGGAGGAAGCCCAGTTAGCCTCCCTGAATGAAGGAGAAGGCTTAGTTGGCCTCCTTGATTGAAGGAGGGCATGGGTGAGCTCATGTTGATGTCATAGTGTGCTCATCTGATGCCAAGTAAGTCAATTAAACTTAGGATAGCAGGTAAATAGGCCAAAATTGACTAAATAAGTATGCATGTTGGGTAAATGAATCCAACACCACGAAGCCAATTGTTATTAATTACTTTCAAATGTGTCTGAATGTTTGAATTATATCAAATGTGCATGTGGTTATGCTGAAAATTGGTTGATGGATAAATTAATAATAAGTTGTGCCTTGTGCTTAATAATGCCATGTGCTTATGGTGATGTCTATTCCTGTTTTGGAATGAATAACACTTATATGGGGCTTGAGCAACCAAGTCCTTGAATTGTTAATACATGTTGATGAATTTTGTTTTGTTGAAGTAAAAGGCATAGCCTAAGAAGGTGCATCCTTGTTAATGGTCTATGTTTTTAACATGTAAAATCCATGTTATGTATTTGAACATCGAGTATGTTCATGATTGAATGTTGGTAATTATTTGCTTAAGAGTTGTTATGGAAGAACCTTGTTTCAAGGTGGTTGGAATGATTTCTAAGCATGCTCTGTATGGAACTCTCGAAGTGCTGTAGACAATGCTAAGAGTCCTTTGAAGCTGTAGCATGACCATGCTTGCTCAGCCTTGACAAATGCCTTCTATTTTGAGTCATTGGAAAGTTGTAACATGATCATTGTACTCATCTTGATATCATGTTTGCTGTTATAGGATTATTTTTGTAGAATAAGAAAAGAGGACCATGGTTTGTATGGAGTTTTCAACTTTAGGAATATTGTGTTAAAATTCATCATTGTCTTAAAAGGAAATTTTATAATTTCCTGAGTTGTTTATAAGTGCTTGAAGGGAAATATTACATGTGTTAAACTCTGTTTTTGAGATGAGATGTAATATCGTGTAATCTTGTAGGGTTCCTTAGTTTATTTGGACATGTCTATTTAGTCTTTTGGCATGCATGCGAATGGTTGTTTGGTTGGAAGCCAATGTTTGTGAGCTATTTGGTATTTAAGTTTATCTTTTGGGACTAGATGGTCATAACATTTCATTGATTTCCTAGTTTGGTTTGATTGTTGATGAAGGGATAGGGAACTCTATGCTTTATCCATGTCTTGCTTAACCATTGAAGTTTGTGGCTTGAATTTCTTAAGTTCACCTTGTTTTATTTTAGATTTATTATTGTTGGGAAGTTAAATGGAGCCATGGTTTTGGTTGCCCATTTCCCTGATAATGAGCAAGTGAAAAGAATGTTGTTGATATGTAAATGTTCTTATGTTTTCATTAAATGATTAACTCTGCTTGAGAAGTAATTTCGTTTTTATGAAATACATGAACTGTAAGGAAATTTAATAGTTTAAGTTTTGTGTGATCAACATTATTTTCGCGTTGTATTTGTTGGTAGACTGTGTTTGATGTTTCTCATGGTTAAATTGGAGGTTGACCGTTGATCGAAGGTTTGTAAAACCAGTCGGTTTTGGTATATTAGGGAACAACCTTGGTTATTTGATTTATGGTAGTTTTCTCCTACTCCTTAGATAGAATATCGTTGTGTATTTCATGTCTGATCAAAGCTTAATGCATGTTTTTTCGTCGGTAAGATTAGATGCGATATTCATGGCAAAAATCCTTTATTATCTTTTTGTTTCTCCTTGGCCATTTTTACAAAAATGGGTAAGTGTTGGCCTATTTTTCTTTGGAATGCCAGAGTAATATAGACCGTTGATTGTTGTGCTAATTTAATGGTGTTCGTTGATGGATTTGTGTTGATTCCCAATTTGCAATGTGTCGACGTCGGAAATTGGAAGTCGGGGTGTTTGTAGGAGGAGCAAGTCGATTAGTCAGCTTGAACGATAGCCGACTAAGTCGATCAGCTGACTTAGTTGACCAGCCGACTAAGTCGGTCGGCCAACTAAACTAGAGATTAGGTCGGCCACCTAAGGTCGTGTCGGTTCACCGAACCGACAGGTAGTTATTTTGTAAATGTTTTGTAATCATATATATTAGGCTGTTGAGCCAGATGAGAACTCGGTTAAGTTCTCTGTGTTGTATGGACCCTTTCATGTAATATAATCTGTTAATTCACCTACTTGTTCTTATCTCTTGTCTCTGTTATATATGTATGTTTTAGTATGTATTATTGGTAACCTTATGTGATCTGTGAGATTACAACATTGGTTCTGTTGCCGGTAGTACATGTCTGAGATATATGCAAACAAATGATATCAGAGCAGGAGATTAAGGACCGGTGGGAACGTAAAGTTGCAAACTATTTGCAGAATTACGCATGAAGGAACAGATTAACAATCGCACAAGCAAAAGCAAAATTCTTTACAGAAACACATGAGAAGTTTGTAGAATCAGTGCCCCAACTTTTGAAGAAACTCCTGGATGAAAAATATGGAAGGGACTAACGACCAACAGTTGTTGGAAAAACTGATCCGAGGAGGTAGAACAAACTTGTCGAAGTGGTTCGAGAAAATCGCCAACGACTTCGGTGAGGAGCAAGCAGTAGAAGACAAAACTTCGGTGGAAACCGTCAAGGAGAAATTTTACACAGACCTCACCGAGCAATTTATGTGCTCCTTACCGACCTTACTGTTCAAATTCCTGATCGAGAAGGGAGTAGGGAATATTGTCGAACCTCGACCATCACTTCACGAACTGCCATCAAACTCTAACTGGGCGGAAAAGAAAAAGTGGTGGGGAAAATTCATTGAAGAAAGGGAGTGGGAATACTTCCTAAGCAAGTAGACCGAACTATCCGAGCTGTCTAAAAGCGTCGGGTAGGCTATGGGGGGGTAGCTGGTCATATGTCGAGATAAAGTGGAGTGGATTTTAGTCAGCTAGAAGCAGATACCATTCACCAGTAATGAGAAGTCGACCAAAAGGGAAATCACGAGAATAGTATCACACAACGATATATCGGACATTTAGAAAATAGAGAGGGAAGAGAGACAACAAAGGAGGGAAGCAAGAAGAGAAAGAGCCTTAGTGCTGCATAGAGGAAGGAGTCCTAGGGCAACCGACCAGAAAGGGAATCCGCCAAAGTCGGGTCATGACCGACATGAAGAAGGCATGGAAAAAGAGGCGTCCCCTACAGAGGAAGAATTGTGGATAGAGCAGCCAGAAGCTCTCCAATTAAGAGCTCCCCATGAAGGAATAACTCTCTCTCCATTGAATTCGCGTACCCGGATACAAACTATTGTCGAAGAGGACCTCCGACTACGAGCTGGTGACTTTGGTATATGGAGTCGACTAGACGACGAGACATACACTGGATGACACCTCATTATACATCGACCAAAGGAAGGAAATTGGGTTACCTTTCAAGCGGTACCCTCCAACCGAAGTATCCACTTACTCTTACCGACACATGAAGGAGCACCCCCCCTGCCAAATACAGCTTTGGAAGACACAGAACATTCCGAACTGTGGACAAGTAGTTGCAGTGGGCCATCGACAGAAGAAGTCAACATCAACTGACTGCCGGTAGAAGAAGAATCGACAACCGACGGGAACGAAAGTTCCGTTGGCCATAGTTCTACAGAGATGAATAGCCACTAACCCCACCACCCCCACCCCCACCTCCACCACCGCCATCTCCTGAAAGCAGCGACGATGATTCCGACATGGGTCACGGATCAGCTCACATTCCTCTATATGAGGGGGATTAGGACTCTAGACGACACTGGTTCGTCTGTGAGTCGACTTGGGAGGCCAACCAAGTTACCGACGAAGACAGACAGATGGCACAGTTCGTCGGTGCCTTGAGGAAAAGGGCATTAACTTGGTATATGACCTTTTTTGAAAGACAACCTAGAGCAATGAAAGCTGAGATCAAAGCGCAATTTCTATCATTTTTCAAAACTCCAGACGCAAAACACATGGCAGTAAAAAAACTAAAAACAACATCACAGAAGCCAAGAGAAACTGTCCGCGACTATGATAAGCGATGGAAATAACTTTTGAGCTAGTTGGACTATGTTATAGATGAACTGTTGGTAATAACTCCCGATTGATTCTATTCCATTGACATATCATATATTTATACATTTAATGAGGCGGTTGAGTACCAGCCTTTTCACCTTCCTATTCATCTATTCATATTCCTACAATTTATTTATTTACAATATATAATCCCCGGCGGATTATATTCTAACAATCCCCCTCTTAATCCAAAGGGGTGTTCGTAAGTCCGAGCATGTTTCTGAATCTTTCAAACTTCTCTCGTCCAAGCGCTTTGGTGAAGATGTCTGCAACTTGATCATTTGTGGAACAATGTCGAAGATGGACTGTCTTGGCCTCTACATGATGTCGAATCAAATGATACTTTGTGTTGTTGTGTTTGGTTCGATCATGGAATCTGGGATTCTTAGCCAGCTTGATTGTAGAAGTATTGTCGACCAACAATGGAGTAGAGTTCTCTTGTTTTTCTTGCAAATCTTCAAGTATCTTCCTGAGCCATACTATTTCTTTCGTTGCTTCAGCTGCAGCCACATATTCTGCTTCTGTTGTTGAATCTTCCAGAACTGATTGTTTGCGTGATCTCCATGATACAGCTGCTGATCCAAGACTCATAGTGTATCTAGAAGTTGATACTCCTGTCTCCTTATCGCCATCAAAATCTGAGTATGAGTACCCAATAAGTTTGAAGTCATCCACTTTAGAGTACTTGAGTCCAACGTC
>LPNX010267162.1:1109293-1271262 GCA_001517045.1 Pseudotsuga menziesii
CTTGAAATGCTTTTAATTTTGTCTTTAAACAGTAAGTCCAGCACATTCTTGAGTAGTCATCAACAAATGTCATAAAATACTTGTTCACATTTGCTGAAGGAGTTGGCATTGGGCCACACAAATCAGAATGTACTAACTCTAATTTCCTACTTGCTCTGAAATTAGATTCATGGAATGGCAGCTTACTATGTTTCCCTAAAATACATGCATCACATTTATTCTTCTCTTTAGGAATGGTGGGCAAGCAAAATACACCATTCTTTCTCAACAAACGAAGACTGTTATAATTTAGATGACCAAATCTTGCATGCCACAATGAACTAGATGACATATTACCTTCTCCATGCTGAGAAAGGTAGGCATAGTTCTGAAATCTTGCGGATGAACCCTTGAGCTTCAGCAACTTTCCATCTTCGTATCCAGTCATGATGACTTGGTTGTTAGAGGACCTTCTTATTTCAACGATTCCATCAAACATGTGGATGGAATGGACTTGCTGTCGAATCTCCACCAAGGACAGCAGGCTTCTCTGCAACTCTGGAAGATAGAGAACATTCTTCAACAAGAAATCAGGGAATCCAGGCATCTTCAGTCGAATGGTGCCCATTCCCTTTGGTTTAATACTTGACTTATCTGCAAATTACACTATGCCATCTATTGTTTCATTCAGTTCTTCAAAACAGTCTTTTCTAAATGTCATGTGTGATGTTGCACTAGTATCAAGCAACCAACAATCTTTATAAGATGAAAGAGAAGTCATTTCATTAAATCCAAGATTACAATGTGCAACAATACAAGAATCAGAAGATTTACTAGCATCTAGGTCATCTTTCTTCTTGTTATGCTTGTCTTTGATGGAGTCCCATGAAGCCCAACACTGATCTGATGTGTGCTCAGTATTTCCACAATGCTTGCACTGCAAATCTGATCTTTTGCTTCTGCCCCCTCTGCCTCTGAAATTTCTTCTTCTTCTGCCTCTCTTGCTGCAATCTCCCTTGGAAGGGTCTTTGGATTGGTCTTTTCCAGCAAGGGCAGCACCAATACTAGATGCCAAAGAGTGCATCTTTACAACTGTTAGTGTAATTTATAATAATTAACTTGATATGACAAAGAGAGATAGAAAAAAATAATAACCTTGTAGGTCTACAGTCTCTGCCAAGGTGTACAATGCAAGCTTCAGGTGAGCATACACAAGCTTCTTCAATATACAAAATATATCAGTCACTATGCAATATATCACTCTCAATATCACAATGCAATATATCAGTCTCACTATTCAGAATTTACACAGGCTCTCTTGATTTCGAAGGCAGCTCCACAGGTTCAGCAGCATTTCAGGAAGTAGACATCAGCATGTATACACCAGCGTTTTTCAGCAATTTGGCCCTTCAAATTCACAGCTGATCCTCCACGCAGTCAGAGAAGGGAAGCTACAACATATACACTTCAATAGAAGGTCATGTCTCTTTAGACATTCGTCCCCAGAGGTCGTAGTCACTCCATGCAAGGAATTAGGTCAAAAATAGGGTTTATGCACTTTCACCAAGCAATATAACAAATTCTTCAATCTATCAGTCAATCTATGTATCAGTCACAATATACACAGTATATCAGTCCACTGATAGCAACCATTGATAGCAAATCGGTGTTCTTATGAGAATCTTGAGATAGCAAGCGCAAACATGTTTTTCTTTTCTTTTCAAGATTCTACTATATTTTAATGTTTCTATTAAAGAAAGTTTGGGATCAATTCAAAATAGCTGTAACTGCCACCCATTACCAGTACGATTATCCCTTACTGTTCATTCCATTTATAGCAATTTCCCTACTAAGCGAACTCCTAATCAGATGCAAGGGTTAAATTGCATCCCTCGCTATGCAAAATTACAAGTTTTAGTCTTCTTGAACATTAACCAACTCATACTCCACAAGAGAGAAATTATTCTCCTCCTTCACCACGATTTCTGCAGGCTCAATTCTTCAACGCATATATACCTTCATGCAGCTTTCAGCGAGCTTCATGCAGCCTTCAGCAAGCTTCAACGTAGCTTTCAATGGCATGCATGCTTATCTCCTCCAGGCGTAGCAGTCTTCAATCAACAGCTTCACGCAGTTTCAGAGAGGCGTGAATCTTTAGAAAACTCGCAGGCTCTTGAAGAGAGCAGTCTCCATGCAGATACTCATTACATCTTTCCTCCACGTTCTTGCAGAGAACAGTCTTCACACAGGCAGCCCAACGCAGTCTTCAAAACGTAGTAGGCACACCAACGCAGTCTTCACGCAGGCTCAGGCTCAGTCTTCAGGAAAATCGCAGCAGTCATGGCTCATCGAAATCAAAACTCACAGCTCGCAGCATATATACTCACGGGGATATCTGGGAAACTGCTCCGTCGCTTTCTCTTCTGTATTAAATCAAGAAACGGTGAAGGGAGAATCTTTCTAGGGTTTCACGCATAATAATAACATAATCACCAGACTTCTCGTCGGGATTAGGCAGCAGTCTCTTCTTCAATACGCTACGTGCACTATTCTACACAACGTTTTCTTGGATTCAAGGAGTTTGTTTTGGCAATGCAGATAATTTCTCTAGCTCAGAGTGAGAATGAGATAACTGCTGACATTCAAGAATACAGATTTGGAGAATATCAGACCTCCAGCAATGGAAGGGTTGGATGAGATGATATCTATAGGAAGACGTTCGCCCATTAAAAAAGGGCAGATTCAAATGGCACATCGACTTGAGCACAGATGGAGTCAGCTCAGTGGTACAATATATCCACCAAGACGCTGTTACAATAGTAGTTTGTGGGGTCTGTTGAAGATCCTATCAAAATATAACCAAACAACTGCAACCAGCGATGGAAACCCCTAGGGCTCGGCCTTGACTAAACGCAGGAGAGGAGTCACACTCACTAAACGCAGGAGAGGAGTCTCACTCACAAAAACGCAGAATAATATTCAAAACGCTGGGATTGAACAGAGAAAAGGAGGAGACCAAAACACAGTTCTGAAAAATTAGGATTAGGTATTGCAACGTCCTAGCAGAGAATATACGCACATAATGAATGTGCTCAGGGGCAGACTGGCTATGGGCAGGCAGCCTGAAAGAGCAGACTGGCAGGAAGAATGCCAGGTCTGAAATGCAGCAGGCAGGAGTTACGGCAGGCAGGTAGCCAACCTCTGATACCACTTGTTGGTAATAACTCCCGATTGATTCTATTCCATTGACATATCATATATTTATACATTTAATGAGGCGGTTGAGTACCAACCTTTTCACCTTCCTATTCAGCTATTCATATTCCTACAATTTATTTATTTACAATATATAATCCCTGGCGGATTATATTCTAACATGAACAATTACTAATCCAGTAGTTTCTTGCAGGTTTATCTCAGAAAGTCCGTCGACACATTAGTCTGGAAATTTCAAATCCTACGAAGATGCGCTTACAAAAGCTCTCCAAGTGGAAATGGATGAGGATATACCAGCATACTCCACTGACCACAGATTAGAAGAACAACTGGAGAGTGTACAGAAGTCTTTAAAGGGGTTAAACCTAAAAAATCAGGAAATCTGGTGCACAAAGTGCTCGACGGCCGGACATTCCAAAGACAACCGTCGACAGGAATACAACCGACAGGACGTTCGATTCGTGTAGACAAAATATTTTTGCGACATTTTCCAGGAGCACGGGGACCACTCGAAAAAATATTGCTCGTTCAACATGAAGAATAACAAGGCATCCTGGTGTGCAATCTGTGAAACTAAAAATCATAACACAGCCGACTGCCATTTGAACCTGAAGAACCGACAGAACTACCATGCAGTCTACCTGATCCAGATGGAGATCGGTGGCCACCCACCTATTCCACTGGCTCAAAACAATTGTCCATTGTGGTAGTTTCCTAGTTATTTTTCGGCAGTTTTTCGAGTCCTAAACTTCCGGGGCCATTTTGAGGCCCTAAACGACGTTTTTTGGAGATTCGGGGCCAAATGGTTACTATTAATATGCATTTGGCCAACCAAAAGTTATAAAGCTTAGATAGAACTTTCCAACGAGCTATCGAACGCCCAAATCGGAGATCGTATGCAAAAGTTATGACCCCGAGAAGTTGACTGTTCAACTTACCACCTTGGGGCCGCAAACTTTATGACGGTTCATCTTCTAGGGTTACGTTTTGGGACTTTTGGGTTCTCATCTCATTATTATTATAAATAGGCCCCTTTGGCCTCATTTTGTATTCATCTTGGCACGAATGAGCATAGCAGCCACATCTCTCCTCAGAGATAGCTACCACCATTCTAGCAATTGTATTACAGTCTATTCTGTTTCCACCATTTAATAGAATATGTGTTTACTGTATCGCTGTTATCTTTGCAAAATGTCTGTTATTATGATTTTGTATATGTTCTTTCATTTTGTTCACGCCTAAATCCGGATCACTACCAAACCAATGCAGTTGCACAAAATAACAAGCGAAACAACTTACCAAACGATCAGAACGGTTAGAGATACGAAGGTTGAAGATACGAGCGCCGGTATGACAATCGTCGTGGAGGCTACGGAGGACGAGGTCGATTCCCTGGGAATCGCGACAATCGACCACGTCGATCCATCCAATGATTTACATGTTATAAGGAGGGACATCGGTATGGAGACTGTCCATATAAAGATAGAACTGACCTCAAATTTTGTACTCATTGTGGAGAAGGGGATCACTCACTAGAGGATTTCCCTACCATGTTGGAAAAAATAAATACAAAGAAAAATGTTAATGTCTTGTCGTGTGTGCAAAAAAATGATGTAATAAATACAAAAAATTTGCATATTGTAACTCGACAAGGAACAAAAACAGGAAGTGATAACCCAAGAATCAACAAAATAAAAGAGAAAAATATCTACCCTGATCCACTTAAAGAGAAACAAACATACAAAGAAGCAACCAATGTATTCAAAGAATTTGCACGATAAGAACAAGCTCATAACAATCGACATAACACAATTAACAAATTAATATAGCTCGTACAAAAAGACAACTCAGTATCTCAGTTCATCGATTTGCTATATGAAATAAAACATAACAACTCCGAAAAACAAAAAAATAATATCTGCAGCTTAAATAAAAAAGATAAAGGGGACGCTGACCCACTTGTCGACTTGGAAATCGAAGGATACCATGTCCGACAAGAATTGCTCGACTTTGGATCGCAAGTAAACATCATGACTCGTGACACTTGGGAACAAATGGGCAGACCTCGACTATATGAGTCAGGTATATACCTGAAACTAGTCGATCAAGGCCTAATTGAACCTATTGGAGTTTGGAAAAACGTTGACACCACTATAAAAGGAATCTCGACCAAAGTCGACTTTGAAATCATTGACCCTAAGCAAGGATCCAGTTCCTTCCCAGCATTAGTAGGTCGACCTTGGGGTAGAAAGATGAAAGCATCGATATCCCTGGACAAAGAGAGAATCAAATTAAAAGGAAATGGAAAAAAGATCATTGTACCTATTCATCCATCTCAAGGAGAACCTTGGACTGAACCTATCGATGCCAAAGTCGACATCTGACAACTCTACCAGATTCAAAACAATGCAGATTATATAGAACCTAATAGCTACGGAGAACTTCATTTAGGCAACCAAGACTTATTTAGTTATAATTCAGACGCAGAATTATACGGTTGGGAGATCGAGAACTACGAAACACAAGCAAGAGGGTGTTGGACTATTTAAAAAGTACATAAAAATCCCACCCAACAGTGCTTCATAGTGTACATTGTCCCAAAAATATTTGAGAAGAAAATTAGGGAATACCCTACCTTACAACCTACCAATGTAAATACTACACAAATACCAAGATACAAGGAAAGAGAATCACCAGTCATGCATGTAGAACAAGTTTCCAAAAATATTGGTGAACATGGCCGACTTCAAAGCCTAGTAGAAACTTTTACAGGACAAGCTGCTCGATGGTGGGATATCCATCAGACAAGACTGCAGACCTGGACAACAGCTTTGACTTACTTTGTCGAAAGTTTTGGAGGAAAGAAGTTACCCAAATAGGCTCAGATACCTATATTCACTCAAGGACAGAACCCAGAATATCATATTAAGACATGTGAAAAGAATGGAGAAAACTTGGATACAAGGATGAACGAGCATGGCCACACCTGTGCCCATCAACCCTCTCTGACTTACCAAACAAATGGTATAAAATGGAAGAAGCTAGAGGTGAAACATTCCTATGGCATGAACTCAGGGAAAAATTCATTAAAGATTTCCACTTTATTCCACAAAATGAAAACTTGGTCGAAACAACAAAACATATTAAAGTATTTATACAGCCGACAAAAAACAAACCCTTAAAAGATAACCGATAAACAATAAAATGCAACAAAATACAAATGATGACAAAACCATAGTCGACAAGACTACAGTTAGAAAATGAAAATACAGAAGGGAAAAGCTTTAGATGGAAAGCAAACCATGTCGAAACATCCAAACCTATTTGTACAATCCTTAAAGTAGAAACAACCGACAAACAAGATACCGACAAAATGACTACAACCGAATTCCCTGCCACATTCTCATAGTTTAAGGGAGGAAGTCGACCAATCAATGAAGCCAAAGCACCAGAATGGCTAGATGGTAAAGTCAAAACTAGGGAATTCGACATCTCAAATGATGATCGACCAAAAATGGCAACGATTGGTGACTACTGGAGTGAAGCGCAAACCATAGAGATAGTGAACTTATGAAAAGAGTTCCAAGATGTATTCGCT
Organism: Pseudotsuga menziesii; assembly: GCA_001517045.1. Classification (NCBI taxonomy): domain Eukaryota; kingdom Viridiplantae; phylum Streptophyta; class Pinopsida; order Pinales; family Pinaceae; genus Pseudotsuga; species Pseudotsuga menziesii. Next base: position 1,116,087 of record LPNX010267162.1, read on the forward strand.
CAAGATTATAAAGACCTCAAAGGCTTAGTCCATGAAATGGGAGAAATTGAACATTGATACTAAGCTTGATGTTAGACTCGTGAAGAAAAGACCATATAAGCTAGCTCACAAATACAAAGAGATAGTCAAAAAGGAAATTGATAACATGCTTGCAGCAGGCATCATCTACCCTATTTACCAATTAGAATGGGCAAGTCCAATGGTTGTACAGCCTAAGAAACATTGTCCGACCATACTAAGAATTTGTGTCGACTTGAGAGAACTAAATAAAGTGACACTGACAGACCTATTTCCAACTCCTTATGCAGATGAAATCTTAAATGAGGTTGCAGGACATGAATGCTACTCATTTACAGATGGATTCTCAGGTTATAACCAAGTGCCAATAGCTAAAGAAGACCAGAAGAAAACAACATTTGTGTGTGAATTTGACTCATTTGCTTACAAAGTTATGCCTTTTGGATTAAAAAATGCACCTGTAGTATTTTCTAGAATTGTTGTCATAACATTTCAAGAATACATTTACAAGACCATGGTAGTATACTTTGATGATTGGAAAATATACTCCATGTTAAAGGATCATTGCAAATGGCTCAGGCTTATGTTGGAGAGATGTCAACAAATTCAACTATCCCTAAACATCAAGAAATGCATCTTTGTGACCCCCATAGGGATATTATTAGGGCACATTGTCTGTAAGGAAGGTATTGTCGATGAAATTGTCATTGATGCCAACATGGTCATGATGTCATTGATGCCACCACCCAGCTGATGATGCTGAAGACCCTAGAGATGGTCTTGAAGTTCTAGTAGATGTTGAGGAAGCTTTTGGAACCTTGAAGAAACTGTGATGGCAAGGTATGGTCTCCCTTGTGGCGTGATGAAACACACCCTTGCATGTGATGGCTTGGGTTTTGAACCCACACATATGAAGGAGCCTAATTCCCAACAGCCCCAATAGCATCCCCATTATCAGTTATCAGTATACTCTGCTGCCCATATGAGGATCTTTTTATGTCGGCCCAGATGCATATGTCGGCCCAGAAAAAAATTAGAAGTCGGCCCATACAATATCTCAAGTCGGCTCCATAATTTTTTTTTATTCAAGTCAGCCCCCATAAAAAATTCATAAAGATGTGTATAAAAGGGCATCACGATTTCAGTTTATATGTGTGAATCTTGTGGAGTATTCTCGGTAGCAGTCACGATGGAAATTTTTTGGATAGCGAAGGAGTAGTAAGGAATTTGTTTGAGATTGGACTGAGGCTCGGTGGCATCACTGTGGAAATTTTTTTTTGGGAAGCAGCTCACCCTAGCTCACTGTGGAATTTTTTTTTAAGCAGCTCGCCCTAGCTCACTGTGGAAATTTTCTTGGGAAGCAGATCGTTGCAATGCTCTGATTTTTTTTTTCTCTGTGAATTTCGGGAGGTAACCAGCATATTACCATCCCCACGAAGTTGCAGCAACAACCAAACATGAGTGTGTAATTGCAGACCTGTAGTGTTTGAAGAATAGACAAATCAAGTCCAAGTGTGATCGTAGATTAGTGAGATTTGGTGCACCTTCCTAGATCGTGAACAGTGGAGGAATCAAACTCAAATATTATGATCGCAGGTCAGATAAAAATGGGGAATCCATGGAGAACTAAGACCATTTGCTGATTATGAAAGAAGAAATTCGATGGGAGGATAGGAAAATTGTAGTATACCTGTTGTGACCAATTTCGGTGTTAAATTGCTATATCGAAATGCTGGATCACTATAATAATGTGGCGCAACGTGTGTACATGATGAAGAACAAAATCCATGACCGTGACTTTGACACTGAAGAGGAGTTGAAGTCGTTGAAGGAATAGACATCTAGAAAAGGTTGTAATCATGGTAGCAATCGGAGTAAGAATCGTCCCCTGTACGAGTTGTAGTTAGGAAAGGTCGACTACAAAGGTAGAAGGTGCCATTGAGCGTTTGTTAAGCTACTAATCATAATAAGAGTGGTTGTCAGAGAATGTAGGTGGAGCCGTTGCGGAGCTGAGTCATTGGATAAGAGCTGTTGTTTTGATTGTTGCTAGACAAGAACTGTAGTTCTATTTGATTAGTAGCACATTGATCAGGAGTGGGCTGTTAGAATTCAGAATTGTTTGCCAATGAGGGAGCTGCTAAATAAAAGCATATTAGAAAAGTAATTAGCTGGGGAAAGGAATTGTCATCGTATAAGCCGCCATTTGAGAAGCCACAACCTTCATGCTTTTATGCAGACGTCGTACACACTATGGAGATCACATTGTTATCAGTACCTGTCAGATGTGGAGCAAAGAAGAAAACCAGGTTAATTTGAAAAAGAATTGAGATGGTTTGTGCTAACCATTTGATGTGCTTAAACCCTTCAAAACAAATGGCGAGTTTAGCCCATATAATGTTTGAATGGAACTAAATTTTAATGGTCAGAATTCTGGAAACAGAGGATGCTAATCATATTTGAATACAGATGCTTGGATAGACTTGTATTGGGAAAATAAGTGCAGAGTAATACAATGTGGATGCCCAAGTAGTGTATGATGTTGAGAATTAATAGGCTGTGATGCTGATCAAGCCCTTAGTAATGAATGTGCTGCTCAAAGTTCGAGATGGTAATGATGCATGTGTCGGCAGCCAGATGAACAAGACCGGGCTTGACATGGTTCTCCTCAGCAAATACACAACACAAGGATGACACAGTTTTACTCCGTTCACTTCTGGTATGTATGACTACTTGTGAAATGATAATTATGGAGATAATGATGTTGTGTATGCATGCGTGTCTTGATTGTACATAGAAGACCTGACAGTCTCTCTTGGAGAAAAGTTAATGCTTGAATGTGAGATACTTGACTGTGAATGAGTAAGGATGGCATGTATATCTTCAGCTTGATAAGCAACCAGTGAAGATGTTGATGATGATGACAGCTTGATATCTACAGTAGTAGTAACTATGATATTCATAAACAGCAAGTGTAATGATATAAATGCTCAGTCAATGATGTGGCAGTGCTTATGAATTTACACAGTGTTGAAGGCAAGGTTAAGGATGGATTGTTGACCAGAGATCTGAGAGCAGCAGTGAAGAGTGATGACCAAAGATTAAGAAGTTTACTGACAGAGGTCTGAAAAGTTTACTGATAGAGGTCTGAAAAGTATACTGACAGAGGTTTGAAAAGTTTATTGATAGAGGTATGAAATGTATATTGATAGGGGTCTGAAAAGTTTATTTACAGAAGTCTGAAAAGGTATATTGATGAGTTTTGGGGCAGAGCCGCAGTAAGATGAAACTATGAGGGCTAATGACTGATGAATTTTTGTTAAAGACATATCTATCTTTGTGTCTTGATAGTTGAGCATATTTGATGAGTAGTTTTTGGCATCAGCAGAGGTACATTGGGTAAGGATGATGTCCTAGTCATGAACTAACTTGTTCTCAGCAATGAAGAGAATTGATGGCAGTAATACATCTACAGCAGAATGAAATGTTCTCTCAGCAGAAGACATGTTGACATTTTGAGCAGCAGTGATGAGCAGATTGACTAGAGAGAGATGAGCAGATTAACCAGCCAGAGATTAATGAGCAGCAGTGAGTAGTGGTACAGCAGAGTTGATGTGATGGGCATAGAAGACGAGCAGCTTTGATGTGTCGGAGATTTCTCATATGACACAAGCATACTGTATTGTAAAAGCAAGCTTGTCTTGCTTTTGAGGTTAGGATACCTCAAACCCTTCTTAGCAGGGTCTAAGAAAACCAGGCAGGGTCCTGGATTAAGAGTAGGTGCTCTCCATGTCAGTAGGTGCTGATTTTGCCTAACGGTTGTAGCCCGACCAAAATAATACAAAAAGATTACAAAATTATATTGTGTTGTGTTCTTTTGTGTTATGGTTCCTGATGATCTAAATGCTTATGCTATGTGAACGATGATATGAAATATATGTATGATATGATTATGAGATTGGTAGAATAATGAAATGATGAATTGGTAGTTAAGTGTGACAGGTCAAGAAAAGTTGTAAAAATTGCTTTACATTGATTCACCCCCCCTCTCAGTGTCTACAATTAAAGTTGACTTTGCAAAGATCAAAATTATCCTCGACCTAAAACCACCACTAAACCCAAAACAAGTCAGGGTGTTACTTGGCCACACAGGCTATTACAGAAAATTTATAAGATATTATTCAGATATGACCTATCCACTTGAATAACCATTAAGGAAAGATAAAGAATTCAACTGGACAAAGGAGTGCCACATATCATTCGAGAAATTGAAAACAAAACTAGTTGAAGAACCAATCCTAAGGTTTCCAAACTGGTCGATCAAATTCCATATTCATATTGATGCATCAGGCCTAGCAATAGGAACAATCTTAACTCAGCCAGGAGATGATGGAATGGATTATCCTATAGTTTACAGTAGCAGAAAATTAAACAAAGCTGAGAGAAACTATTCGACAACGGAAAGGGAAGCATTAGGAATGGTCTTTGCACTACAAAAATATCGACATTATATTCTATACAAACCATCAGGCACTTAAATATCTCGTCAATAAACCACTACATCATGGAAGGATTTGTCGATGGCTACTATTGTTCCAAGAATTCGAATTCAAAGTTGTTGTTAGACCAGGCAAGTTAAATGTCGGTCCCGACCATTTATCCGAATCGACATTGGAGAAGAGCCGACAGGAGTCGAAGATGACTTACCTGATGCACATTTTTTTCGGATAGAAGCAGTCACAACAAAATTTGAAGAAATAGCCCAGTTCTTAGAAAATGGACATGCACCAGAAGGACTGAGTACAAAGAAGAAGCAGATCTTAGCTATGAAGGCTGCACCATACAGTCTTATAAATGGATTCTTATACAAAATGAGATTAGATGACATCCTCAGAATATGTGTACTAGAACATGAGCAAGACATCATTATGCATGACGCACATTATGGACCTGCAGGAGGACATTTCCAAGCAGACACAACTGCAAAGAAAATCCAACAGTCAGGGTTATGGTGGCCGACGCTTCACAAAGATTGCAAAAATTTTGTCAGTCAATGGGGCAGATGTCAATGACTAGGTCGACCCCTGCCTAACACAGAAATTCCTTTGATATCAGTGAACCTAAGTTTGACATTTGAAATCTGGGCCATAGACTTCATAGGACCATTTCCTATACCAGCAAAAAGGACAGGTGCAAGGTACATCATAACTGCAGTCGAATATGTAACTAAATGGGCAGAGGCCGAACCAGTCGACACATGTTCTAGTGAGATAGTTGCTAAGTTTATCTATGAGAATATCATCACCAGATTTGGATGCCCACTAACCCTAGTTAACGATCAGGGAACACACTTCATCAATAGGACTATCAAAACCCTAACCGACCAGTTCCAAATCGACCATTGTCGGAGTACATCATACCATCCTCAGTCGAATAGAGCAATTGAAGCATTTAATAAAAATTTAACAAGAGGAATAACCAAAATATGTAATGCTGATCAGGACGACTGGGACAAGAAAATACCTGCAATCTTATGGGCATACAGAACAACATACAAATGCTCGACCGACCAAACTCCTTTTCGACTAGTCTATGGACAAGAAGCAGTAGTTCCACTACACTTCCGATAACAGAAACCTATCATCGCAGAGATCCTACATGTCGATGTCGAACAAGGAAGAAAGGACCGACTATTGCAACTAAAAAAACTTGAAGAACACTGACTGATGGCAATACAACATCATGAAATACAGAAACAACAACAAAAAGCATGGCACAACTGAAATATCAAGAACAAAAAAGTGTTGTTGGAGAACTGGCTCCAATAGCTCAAAGTCCGCATGACTAGATGGAGGGTGCCTCAAAACATCCGAAGAAGTCTACTGACAAAATCCCACATCCAATTAGAACTCGACCATACTTCGGTGTGGTACATGCAGGGCGACGACTCAAATGCAAAAGCCCTCGACTATTATCCATCGGTCGACCAGATCTTTTGGGAGCTGTCTCGACAAGATAAAACAAAAATACTAGTACCAGTGATAGCAAAGAAGAGCGACTTATCGATCGAGGATCCGCTAACCGACCAAGAGAAAGAGGAATACTATGAGCTGAACCTCTATATCAGCACCTTTGTGTCGGAGGAGACACCAGTTGAGCACATGGCCGACTTCAAATCATCATCAAACCTCTGACAACATAGAGGGCAGAACCCCAGATAGAAGAACCACAACCAGAGCAGCAGGTCATCACTCTGGCAGTAGAAAGTCTCATCCCGACCCAGGAGCCAAGGGGAGAGACAGAACCAGAAAAACCAGAGTATGCTATCACAAAAGGCATTATTAAAAAATTATCGAAAGAGATAGCAGTTGCAAGGAAGAAGTTAAAGACACAACAACAACAACAAGGAAAAGGTAAGCACAAGCTTATCATTTCCGAATCATCCGATGATGAGGAGGAACTGGCAGCTACGGCCCTCGACATAATAGAGGATGCCGCAGCAAATAAGGTGCCGGTGGAAACCAAGTTCCATAGATTTGTCGAGGCAGGAGCGCTACCGGGTCGACCAAATAAAGCCAAGACCACCCACACGACGACACCTAAAAACGTTGTCGATCTTGTTTCGATGCCTCCACCTCCATCCCCGACAAAAGTAACAGAGGAGCAAGTGCCAGAACAACATTCAGTAAGCCCACTCGACTTATGCAAAAGTGCGATGTCGGAAGCTGTGAAGGCAAAGTTCGATAAAGACAAAGATTTGCGGGAATTCATTGAGAAATTGCCTGAGATATCTACGTCGGCACAAAAGATATCCACAAAATCACCTCTCTTTGAGGTCGGTGGGTACCAACCAGGACAGGAATTCCAGTCTCGAACCTTTGTAACTATCACTTCAACTTTCGAGAGAAATCCCGATAAGGAAGATGAAGTGACCGCATGTCGGACCGTGACTATCACTTCGACTGCACCCCAAACCAACCTACCAGCCCCTGCACTGACTGGAGGAGAAGAAAATGACGAGGACATAAATCACCAAATTAACCAAATGTTCTCCAACTTAGACTCACCCCCCAGCCCGATAACCCACCACTCACCCACACTTCCCCCAACCCAATCACTCCCGACGATTCACCAACTCCCTCACCACCACCACCACTCCCCGACTTAGAACAAAACCCACCACAACCGTCAGCACCAACTGCATCCACTTCTACACCCCTTGCATCTAACAAACCAGAGGCAACAACCATCCCACCTCCCCAACCAGAGAAAACATCAACCACTATCCCACAAACCAAAGATCATGACTCGAATTTTGCAGGTACACAGGTACCGACACAAACAGAGAAGGAAAAGCATAAGAAGAGGAAGGAGAAACAGAAGAAGGAACATCATGGACAGCCATCAAAGGTCCATATCAAATTGAAAGATGCAAGGTCACTGACAGATGTAGAGCGAGGACAATTCCTCAAGACCCTAACAGTCGAAGCAAAGATGAGGAGCGAGCAGAGATGTAAGGAGCTCGATGACAAGGTCGCAGAATAGGTCGAGTTCCTCAACAAACGCATAGACCTGGCCCATTCAGTAATGCTAGGCTCCGTAGAATTCGACACTGACAAACCGCTCGAAAGGGCGTATCAGCTATTTGAGAGCATGGTGTCGGCACTCAAAGCACAAATTTAGGAAACAAAGGAGGAACAAAAAGAAGAAACTGGCCGACTCCTAATGGCACAACACACCGCCTTTTCTGAAGCTTATAAAGTGCTGCAAGATCACATGGAGTAGTCTGTCATCACTAAAGAAATGTTGAGAGACTGGCCTGCTTACTACGGACAAGTCTATCAGCAAACTCGACAGACCCGACAAGGGATCCAGGCACTGGAAAATAGGAAAACCACTGATCAAGTACTCAGAATCACAATAGAAGAACAAATAGTGCTTGAAACAACCAAGCTGCAGAAACTTGAGAGGGAAGCACATCATTGGGTACAACAAGCTATCCCCAACTTGGAAAAAGTCGACATCATCTGCCCGGAGATGAAACGACTTATCGAGATTGCAGAGGAGAAGGACCAGTTTATGGGTCCTGACATCCAGAAGATTTTGTAAAGTTGGACAGATTTCTAACATCACCTAGCAGTGATAGCCCCAGCCATTGTCGAAGTCTGTGTATAGAAAAGACTAACCATCAGACTTCACAGCCCATGAAGACCAGGCACATCACAATAACTATTGAGACTAGACAGGATGGATTTTGTACCTCCCTGTTTCTTCGGGACGAAGAACCGTTTTGTTTGTGGGGGAGATGTAGGAGGAGCAAGTCGATTAGTCGACTTGAACGATAACCGACTAAGTCGATCAGCCGACTTAGTCGACCAGCTGACCAAGTCGGTCGGTCGACTAAACTAGAGATTAGGTCGGCCACCTAAGGTCATGTCGGTTCACCGAACCGATAGGTAGTTATTTTGTAACTGTTTTGTAATCATATATATTAGGCTATTGAGCCAGATGAGAACTCGGTTCAGTTCTCTGTGTTGTATGGAACCTTTCATGTAATATAATCTGTTAATTCACCTACTTGTTCTTATCTCTTGTCTCTGTTATATATGTATGTTTTAGTATGTATTATTGGTAACCTTATGTGATCTGTGAGATTACAACAATGTTCATTGTTATGTTTGTCAGGTTGGTGCTGACTTTCGATTTCCAAATTTAGAAGTCAAAATTCGGGTGTGTTGATTATGTTTCTTGTTGTTGGCGTGCCAATTCCTGATGGCCAACGTCGAAATTTAGAAGTCGGGAGTTGCGGTTGTAGTTTTGTGTTTTGAGGTGCCGACTGTTAACCTCTGGCGTGCCGATGTCGAAAGTCGGAAGTCAAGGCATTTTGGTGGTAAGTGTATGTCTGAATTGACAATTTTATGTTAGTGTCAACGTTTATGTTCTGTAAGTCGGATTTGGGCCATTGTGCCTATTTTATAAGTTAATTTTTATGTGATTACTATTTGATTAATGTGTTTCAAACTGTATTTAGGCTCATTTAAGTTATTCAAGCCGTGTTTTAATTTTCATGCTTCCACATGATCGTGAGTTAATTAACGCTCAAGCTTGATTGTTTTATGTTTAATGGGATTTGTTTTTAATTCTTGAGGAATTTTGGAGCCCTTTTTAGAGTTTCGTGACTGTTTTTGGTCGCCGATGAGTTTCGTGTCACTGTGTAGCACCAGGGTTTTATATTTACCTCCTCAAGTTGGAGCTCAACATTTAAGAACATTTTTTAATGACCTTTTATATTCTCTTCCCTTTCCTTTTAAAGCTAAATTGTGGACCTATATATCACATTTATTTCATTCTTTTTCTATATGCTAGTTGAATTCTTATGATTTTAAGGCTTCTTCATCCACTGTACAAATTGCTTCCTTATTTCCTTTTGTATTCTCTTTGTTTATAGTCTTAATATTTACCTCATCTGCCATTTTGTCTTCTCTTCATTTAAATTCTTAATAACTTTAAGTAATGTTTGATCATGATTTCATAATTTGGACATCTCTTCATCCTTTTTTGTGATTTCTTTCTTTAACTTATCCATATTATTCTTTATCTACCTTTTCTTATCTTAACCTATTAACTTGTTTAGTAAGCAATTAATGAAGGGCCTATAACTTGGATGATAACTCATCATATTTTTTTCAATTTATTCTTTAATCTCCTTTGGTTCATATTTGTTTTCTTCATATTTTTCTCTTTATTTTCCTAGTTATTCCATAAGACTTACTCAAAATCTTCCCAAGTTAAATCCCATCATATGTCACAATCAATGTTATTCTAACATATGCGAACTTCACCACCAAATTATTTCCATAACAAGATTTCATTATCAATTTTCTTTACTTAATCACTTAATAGGATCAACAACATCTACATATCCACAGAAATTTAGTGTATGAATACATTTTTTAGTAGGTATTGAAATATGAGATCAATTTTTTTAGTGAGTGCTCTCCTTTTATTCCACTCCTAAAGAAATTATCTGAAATTCAAAATTCAATGCAAAACATAAATTTCACTTTCAACCTAGAAAGTTTCCTGGACATTAGAGTTGTAAATTTTTGGCCTTAGGGTTGATGTAAATAAAGGTACACAACAAAAATGGAAAGATTATAATGTTTCACTTCCAAACAACCCAAACTCTTGGCAATTCAAGGATACAAGATACTAATCAAAGAGAATAAGTTTCAATGCTTGTAGGGAAACTTATAAGACAATAAGTAGATTTGAAAATACTCTTTTACAACACAATAACAACAACATGAAAACAATAAGATCAACCCCTTATATTCTTCACTTATATTTCAAATCACTTTAATAATAGTGCTTTTACTTGTGCTAAATTAGTAAGATATATATGGTTTGAAATTTACAATGCATAAAGACCATATATAGTTGAAAAATAAATATGGAAATTACACAAATTTTGGATAGCTAGAAACTTCATTAATATTCTCAAGATGAAGTTAATGTAAACACCATAGACTTCTCTCAAGACTAGTACAAATCTTCCCAACTCTCCAAACCCTCGCGAGAAAAATCAACAAATCCCTAGAAACCAGGAAGATCCAATATGATAGAACCACTCCAACACATCCTCTAAGGCAATACATCTTCTCATCCTTTTCTTCTTCATAATCACACCCTAAGTTTTTATAACAAAACCCTAATCTCTAATCTCCAAGGGATAAACCCAAAACCTTTACCTCCAAGATGCTCCAAGATATTCCAAGAAGACAAAGAAACCTCATGACTCAAGAGAGAGACAAAGATTATGTACAAGTGAATATCAAATAGAGAGAAAGCCAAGATCATTACCAATGTATCCACTACAAGTGAAAACCCTAGTCATAAGAGGAAGCTTCATATGAAGACATCTCCTCTAGACTTCATAACTCCACCTATAATTCGTAGGAAGTTGTAGCAACTTCCTCCAAGAAGATAAGTACAAAGAAAAGAGTGTGATGAATGATAACTAAGATGATTAATGGAAATGATATCTCCTTCCTCTACTTATATTAGAGATAAGGTAGGCTAACAATATAATGTGGGACTTATCCCTTACAATCAACCTACATTGATCACTTGTACGCCAACACAAGTGATATGTTGCAATCTAAAGTACACATGTCATGCGCCCATGTGATATCATGCACAATACTAGCTCCAAGGTGATGTAGCTACACAAGGGATGTCCACATCCCTCTATCAAACCCTATATGGATTCCAAGTTAGGATCATGGGCCAACATCAAAAAACACTACATCATGAACTTCCCAAGAATGATCCTATAGATAAGATGGCATCTCCATTCAATATCAAGATCAGTGAATCATATCTATCAAAGTCATGAAGATGTATATCCATACATGCGAACTCCTCGATCCATGAATACAAATATCATGGTGTAGGAAAAAACCAATGCAAGGCCATCATAAACATTTCCACAAATAACCCATCTCATGCACCTCAAATCCTCTAAAAATTGGACCAACTTGAGCTAGGTTAACTCCTTCATCATGATATAATCTTGAAATAAAATAAACATAATGGTAAACTCCCTCTACTTGAGAGAATCTATGATTCTCGACAAGGATATCATCATGATAAACTCCTTGATCCCTAGCTCTCTAGTCTATAATATTCCTGTAAGTTGCAACTCCAGAGTTTTTCTCAACATCATCCTCCATTAAGGAATCACACCTCTCCTCCACTTAAGCATTATAAGGTTCATGGATGAAGTCAATATCATCATCACACATCGCCTCCTCTGTACCACTAGAATGATCATGGATGGAAGAAACCAACAATATGACTAACATATCTCCTAAGAGGAACATTCACCATTACTATGGATTTAGTCACTCCTATATTATCTCAAGCATCTTGCAATGCATGAGTCATCCATATTAGCCTCGTCATCCATATTAGCCTCCTACAATATATAGTAGGTGAGGGAATATCTATACTCAATATCACCTCAAATCCCTTTGAATCTAACTCATCTAGAATCTTTGAATCAATCTCTAGAACAACCTCCACATTCTCCTCAATTACTGGAGGAAAATCATATGAAATTGAAGACCTCACATCCTCATTAAAATCATATCCATTCTCACCATAGTGTCCATTGTACAATAATATTGATCCTATAATTCATAGAAGTATCACGGTATCCATCACAAGAAGTACACAACATTTGGAATATTAGAATCAATCACTAAATCCATAATATGTTATGAACTTATCTCCATGGAATCCCACCATGCATTCTCTACATGTGCCTCAAAACTAGAAGGCTCAACCAACCTATCTCTAGAAGGTAGGAGTTCCATTAGATGAAAATGTAACTTGTAAATCCCACCCTCTGCCACCCCTCTATTTAAAGTCCTTAGACTAGATAGACTACAATCACTAATGGTGCAATGGTGTCCCTAAAAAGAAATTATATATTGTACATTTGAATGGATTTGATGAAGACTCCATCGTGATCTATGCTCACTACTAGGAAAATTGGCCTTGATGTTCTTATCAAGAGAACATCCTTTACAAACACTCTTCTTCTCTATCTTGAAGTCAAGGAATCCTTGCAATAATTTCTCTAAGATAGCAAGCACTCCATAATGCAAATGATCAAGAATATTGTGCTCTAAATCACACAACTTGTTATTTCCGTGCACCAAAGCACCATGCTTCATGGGATCTACCTACAACTTGTAGAGGCTTCCAACACAAACACTGTTTTCCACAATATGGGTTCATCTTCCAAAAATGACCTTCTAAGCATCAAATTAAACCATACAATGAAGATATGGCATACATGATATTGAAATAAGGTTCTTCTTCAACCTAGGAACATAAAAAATATTACTCAACTCAAGAACATCACATGTGGGTGTCTGGAAGGACATAGATCCAACTTCTCTCATGGGATAAGTGGCGTCATCACCAAGATCTACACTCATGCCTCCCTATTTCTCTTGAATCATGCTAAATAAAGACTTGATATATGTCATATATACCAAGGATCCACTGTCCACATACCAGTCAACACTAGTAATGGTGTTAGAAGATAAACCCAATACCAATACCATATCCATCCAGAAAAAATATGCAATATAAAGAAGAGACAATCCTTCCAAGGTTCAATGTGCTTCTTTGAACTAACCTAGGGTTTCTCACCCAATAAAATCAACTAGGTCAAGTACCTATCCCAGGTAAACTCCAACTAAAATAAAAAATCTCTTACATAAGAGTGATCTCAAGGATAACAAGCTTTTTGATACCATGTGGAAATTTCTCAAAATTCAAAATTCAATGCAAAAAACAAAATTCACCTTCAACCTAGAAGGTTTTATCGAATCTTAACCCTATGAATTTTGAGTCTTTTGGATGCTGTAAAATAAGGGACAAAAAAGAAGTGGTAATAGTACACTCTTTCACTTCCAAACGATCCCAAATTATAAGAAATTTAAGGTGAAAAGATACCAATCAAAGAGGATAAATTTTAGCCTTTTTAGGGCAACTTATCATCCAATAACTAGATCTGAAAATAGTCTTTTACAATAATACAACAACAATATGATAATCGTAAAATCAATTGCTTATATTCTTCACTTAGATTCCAAATCGCTTGAACAATTGTCCTTTTTACTTGTGTCAAATCAACAAGACATATATGGATGTACATAACAATGGAGAAAGAACATATATAGCTGAAAATCAAGTTTAGAAATTACACAAGTTTTGGATAGTTAGAAACTTCATTAATATGCTCAAGATGAAGGACATGTACATGGCATAAACTTCCCTCAAGGCTAGTACAAATTCTCTCAGCTCTTCAAACTCTAACTAGGAAAAATCAACAAAACCCTAGAAACCAAAAAGGTCCAATAGGTTAGAATCACTCAAACACATCCCTCCAAGGCAAGACATCCCAATGACGAGAGAGAGAGAGAGAGTAGAAGTGATGATCCAAGAAAGAGAGAGAAAGCCAAGATAATAACTAACGCTTCCTCCATAAGAGAAAACCCTAGTCATAATATAAAACTTTAGATGAAGACGTCTCCTCTAGACTTCATAACTCCACCTATAGTTCATGAGGAAAACCTAGAGACTTTGTCCAAGAAGCTAAGTATAGAGAAAATAGTGATGAATAATCACTAAGATTATTAATGAAAAGAATCTCTCTTTCCTCTATTTATATGATAGATAAGGTGTTATGCACCAAAATCTAAAAATGTCATAAAAATAGAAAGAGAGTAACCCAACGCCTTGAGAATGGAAAAAAGAGATGATTAAAAATCCTCTTTGAGGAGTAAACCTCCTTATACAATGTATCAAATACACAAGACAATATGAGATGATCCTAAACTAGGTCTCCTTGGTATATATGGGAGAAAAAGCATACAATTACAAGCAAGTTCTTAGCCAACCATACAATTATGATACTAATATAATAATGAGGTTGTCCCTTGAAGAGGCTTCTTATTCATCTCTTTATTTCATTCTCAAGGCATTGGGTTACTCTTTCTCAATAGTTTTATGCTATTTTGGGAATTTGGTGAATAACATAAGAGAGGCCAACAACACAATGTGGGCCTTAGCCCTTACAAGCAACCTATAATGAGCACTTGTAGGCCAACACAAGTGAGATGCTACATTCTAAAGTACATGTATCATGTTCTAAGGTGACGTTGTACATAATAATGGCTCTAAGGTGATGTAGCTACACAAGGCATGTCCACATCCTTCCATCACAAGCCTCCACAAACTCCATCAATCCTAGTAAGCAATGTACTCTACTGGGTCAACTACCCTTGCAAGAACAATGTTAAATCTTTGGGTGTCCTTGAGCCACCTCCAATCCTTCAAAGAAGTATTCAAGCTACCACATGCCAAGTAGGGCTTGATGCCCTCCTCCAAGCTACCCAATGCTCCTCATTTCATTTTGGGTACTCTCCAAGCAAGTGGATCCTCCATGGGGCCCCAATGAAGGTTATCCACCAAAATTTCAAGAGAAAGCCAATGCCTAAGGGAGTAACACCAAGTTAGCAACCATCTAAGGTCAAGTACCCATTGATCAAGCTATCTCAACTATGCAAATCCATAACAAACTATATCTCATGTGCTAATCCATCTTGGACCATCTAAGGGATGAACATACACCATGTACCCCAAATATCGCCAAGCACTCCAACACGGTGTAAACACTTTTAGAGTAACCTCGAAAGTTAACACTCCAAACGAAATTTTCACCTAATTTGGATATTCCAATTAACAATGAGGTCTTGTTTAAGTTGAGTTGTTATTTTTAACCCTAAATTTATGGGGGTTGGCTTAGACACTAAATTTATAGTAAAAATATATCATAATTCGACCACAGTTTCTGCCATTTGAACCTATGATAGCCCGAAATCCAATGAACCCAATTTTAATTCGCCAAATGGGATGAAAATTAATGGAAACCTACTAATTGTTTTTAAGTATTTAGTGTTGGACATATGTTGTCATTAATGTCAAATATCAGAGAACAAGATATGTTGTCATTGATGCCAAAGATCAAAGATGGTTCAACAACATGGACAAGACAAGTTAAACACTTGATGCACAAGTTGAACACTTGGTTTTAAAGATCAAAGATGAACGGATTGAACATATGAGGTCAAATATCAAAGATGAATGGGTTGAATATATGATGCCAAATATCAAAGATGGGCAAGATGGATCAAAGGTGTCAAAATATCCAAGATGGGCCATGAGTAAAAAACCAAGAAGTCAAAGGACCATCATGACATTAGTCACATTTGCACACATATTCATGTACACAACATAACAATTGTAAATTATTATATGTATGAGACTTGTAAATTGAGTAAATTATGTGTGAAAATATATATGGGAATGTATGCATCTTAAACCAATAATATGAAGTGAAAAAGTGACACGCCAACACAAACATAAACTTGTCATAGACACAATCCAATAAGAAGATATTTGAAGTAAATGAACTTTACCAAGTGGACACGTCTCTTGAGTAAAAAATAATATAAATAAGCAAGATTTGGATGTGGTGAGGTAAGCTTGTAGCAATGAAGATCTAACTATTTGAAAAGCTTCGAAGTTCTTTGTCTTTCGAGGTATCAATGAATCGTTGATCATAGATGAATATCTTTTTGGAGAGGAGTCATAGTGTGAGATGAGCAACACTGGTTGATAGGATACCTGAAGTCAAGATGTGCAAACAACATGTATAATTGTGTTGAGAGTCTTCTATAATCACAACACAGATCAATCGAGATGACGCAAATCGCAGTTATCTTCGTACATTGTATTTTGAAGAATGGTCTAACATAGCCGCAGACACTCAAACGTAGATCACAGTCTGTTTGTATTTAGGGAAAATGTCTGATGCAAATATAAAGACGTAGATCAAGAATTGCGACAGTTGTGTAATTTGAAGAAGAAGAAGACATATATATCATACTTGTTTTGGGCAACTTCAACAGTTGCGTAATTTGAAGGAAGTATATTTCTTTATTTTCCATACAATCTCATTTCATATCTGGGAGGCAGGATGGGAAATGATTAGGGGGATTAAACCTCCTTCTAGTGGGTGCTGAAGAACTATTGGGGTGCAACAACATCCTTTATTTGGGTGCAGATAAAATTCAAGGGATCATAATCTCCTTCGAGTGGGTGTTGGAGAACAAAAGGAAGTTGTAACTTCTACACTTGGAGAGCACAGTTCTTTCGTAAATTAGAGCTTGAAGATGCAAGTCGTAGTTTGCATGACTAGACTGATATTTGTTCAAGTCGGTGCTTACGCAACTAGAAGTTGTTGTAGGTTGGTTCCAACAGACCGCAAGTTGTACTTGAGATCCAATGAACATTTGAAATGAGGGGGTGCTCATGTTCGAAGATTGTAATCTCCCATTGATGTAAGTGATCATATTCATACATATAGATATACATTTGTTCTCGAACTTTTATGCATTGTTATGTTTATTGGTGTGATTATTCTAAATCTAAAAGTCTGCATAATTTGTCCATATATGTGCAATTATTAATTCACTTCCCCCTCTTAGTAATAACTTAATACCAACATTTAGAGGTAAAAGTTAATAAAAATTATATACGTGCAAAAAGTACAATCATGCATAAATGCATAGTGTTATTAGGAAACAAGAAGTGCATGAATCACATATTATAACATGATATAATATTGGGAATCAAGCACATTATGTTGACAAGGATCAACCACTGATCAAATATAACATTACCCTTTACGTCTATTGTGCAAGTTAAAATTGTTCACCAAATTTACGAGGGAGCCAATGTAATTGTCCTTGAGAAAATAACACAGTAATTAATGAGTGGTCATGAAGGACGATCAAAATACAAAGATGATCATTAAAATACTTACCTATATATAATGCGCAACCCTTCATTGATACATGTGAATAATGCTTCGGAGAGTGAGTGAACGTAATGGTTTACCTATTGCGTTATTGTTTATGTTGGTTAAAGATTTTATTGTATGTTCCTTAGTTTGTGAAGATAGTAATAAAAGAATTGTGAACCACTGGATTGTGAGTTGTTGTGGTAGGACCTTAGGTCATACAACCCGAGGTTGAATTCATTTAAGGTTGATATGTAATACTATATAACTCTATTGTACATTGTAAGTTTGATGTTAACAAAGTTAAATTTTCTACATATATGTTGAAGGGTGGATTTGCATTAATGTGATGTTTTATTGTTATGTTTTTATAAGTTCATATGAAATTGTTAAAAGATGTTTGTAATCCTTGAGACATGTTCTATAGTGTTAGACATGTTATAATAAGTTTCAGTCTATGCACAAAGATATTTAGATTAAGATGAAATCTATTTAGACGAACCAAACTTGGAGCTTAGTAGAATTGCCTGCAAACAAGAAGGAAATTAGGTGCAAATGGGGTTGCAAGAATAATTAAAGTTTGATGGTATTGTATGAAAGTAGAAAGTGCAATTACTATCGAAGGAATATGTAAAAAAGGAGGCATTAATTATGAAGAAACCTTTGCACCAATAACAAAAATGACGAACATGTGTGTTAGTATTGGCAACATAATATGGGTCGATATTTCATGAGATGGATATAAGAGTATTTTTTTGAATGGGTATATGATGGAGAAGTGTACATGGGCCACCAAGTGGATTTTCGTAACCTAGAAGGATAATTTAGTCTATAAATGCATTATTGTATTTTTGGGTTAAAATTATACCCTAAAGCTAAGCACACATAAATAGATGATTACTTTAGAGAGTGACTTGGATCCTAATCCAAGTTCATACTTTAAATATGCCAACCATAAGGTTCACATGACTCCTTGACCTAATCCCTAATCATACTTTCAAAGGGGATTCTACCCATGAAATAACCTCTTTTTTTCTGCGTGGTTCACATCCTCAACAATTGTGGTCGGGGATCGCTACATCCACAATAAGAATTATAGGGTCCAACCCGAAGGAGCCTCTCCCTATTGACTCTAGTTTTGGGAGCCTGACCTCGAAGGACCCAAAGAAATGGATTCGTGAGAATTAAACCTCTGAACTCAATATCTATGATTTTTGGGCTCAGATCTCCAACCAATTTAGTTGCCTCTCGGGGCTACCCATGAAATAACCTACCAAGGCATGTTGGATTCAATCAAAACAAACATTTTTATACTTAACAATTTATACCTATACAAAGTGATTAGAAATAGGTAGATAACCATTTCCTTTTGAAATACCTTTGGTACAAACATTTTCACTTTGTTTGGTTCCATTATTCTCTATGGGCACTATGCAACGACACGTACTTCTGGAGTGGGACACTTGAGGCCATTTGAAGCCCTTCCCTATTAGTGATAAAGGACAACACCATTGAATAGAATATTAAATGTCTATTAGTAATAAAGTCCAACAATGTTGAAAATGCAATTAAATGTAAGGAAAAAATACCATGTGATATAAAACATGCAAGATTAACTATCACTTAAAATTGCACACTAATATGATAAAAACATGCAAACCCTCAAAACCTCAAAGTCACAACCTCCTTCCATAATGTAACCTTATATCCATTCTCCTATGCATTAAGATTGCCAAGAATATTTAAATGCACCAACAAATACTCAATTTTAAGTTTAAAAGAGTTACTAGATATCATTGTTCTTCTACTACAAATCAATCAATCAACTTTTAAGATAAATATCCTTTGAATTTTAATATGCAAACACTCTCGTAGTTGTACATTTCAATTTAGTTTTAGGAAGAGAAAGAGCCATAGTGATCTAATAGTCTATGATAGTGTTATATTCATTACATTACAAGGTTAATTCCTTATGTGAACCTCTAACAAGCCTATTCCCAACCTGTAACTTGCAAATGGAGCCTATTGCCCTATTGTTAGTCCCGCAGATAGTAGTTGCATGTCATTGAAGGCTACAAATGGGACTTATGAGTACTTTGTGAATCCCACAAATGAGTTTTGTGCAGCCTTGGTAAATCCATGACTTATGGTTATGGGGGTTTTGTCAGTCCTACGAAAAGTTACAAACTCTTTTAGCCCAGCATATTTGAGTTGTAAAGTCTTTAACATGAAATTAAGGCTTGCAAAGGCTTTTAAGAGTCCTATAAATAATAGTAGTGAGGCCTTTACAAATTCTAGAATCAAATGTTGCAAAGTACTTAGGTCCTAAAAATGAGGGTTGTAGAGCATTTTACTTCTAAATGGGGATTGCAAGGTCTTTACGAGCCATATCTTCAAGGCCTTTATAAGTCCCACAAGTAATAATTGCAAATACCTTAGGTCCCATAGTAGGTGGTTTGAAAGTCGATAGGCTATTACGAATGGAGATGTGAATCCTTTCAACCTCAATTTTTTCTCTAACAAATGAAATGCAACTCCAATAAGTCATAAATTCAACTTCAATAAGCAATAGATTTATAGTTATTAACAAATCTAAGTTATTTTGGAAATTAGAAAAACGAATTATTCCTCTAAAACGCATTTTGATCCATATTCAAGTTGTTTAGGTAGTATAACAAATAACTAATAATTTCCCAATCATTAATTTTGAACATTTTTGGGTACTTGACGTTCAACATATTATAACATGATTTTGAATTATGAACAAAACTAAGAATATCATAATTGATTGCAAGGTTAGAATCTATATGCAAAGTTAGAAATTTGAACACTATCGGTTATACTTTGAAAACTCTTTCTAACCGTAATACTTTCAAAATATTAATATGATTTTTTTTTAAATTTAACATTTAATATTATACTATTTTACCACTAAACTCACAATTGTATATAGATAATATTAATGTTTATATTATTATCTTGACACATTACACAGTGGTGTAAATAAGTAGATACTTAAAGAATTAGATGAACACAATGTTCACTTATTTGCCTAAATGTAAATATAGCAACAAACCATTAAACCAAATTAAACAACCATACTATGAAATGGAGAGGGTGACATACATATTAGATTGCTTAATCTATTCAATGTATGGTCGACCAAATTTGTACAACAAAAAAGAAGTCATTGTGTTGTATTCTCTAATATAAGATAAGATTGTGGCATTAATATGACTTGTTGAGCTACCATTAAGGTGGCATAATGGGTTGTCTATTGATTTGGCATTAGAGTCAAGCTAGAGTCAAGTGTTGTATTCTCTAAGATAAAATAAGATTGTAGCATTTTTTTTAACCACAGGAACATCAACCTCCCAAGAGTATATCCAACAGCCCGCAAGCTAGATATACCAATAACTTGTGACTTAGCAATGACCAAGACATCCCGAAGCCCATCAGGGTGAGCCTCTATCCCAGGAGTCGCCTACCCTTCAAGCCTTGTCACAACAGGCCAATGAGCAACCCTACCCCCACCATAAGATTGTAGCATTAATATGGCTTGTTGAACTACCACTAAGGTGACATGATGAATTGTCTTTTAAACTAAATCTTAAACTAGTGCCAAACCAATTCAACACTAGAACCAAAAAATTCTGTGCTAAGAATTTGGTGGTTTTTTTGGTACCTGAATGATCAATTGCAATGAACAATTTGTGCTTCAGTGCAGCAAAATCCAATATAAAATGCACCATCATTTTTTGTAATGGTTTTTGTTTTCTTAACATGTTTGCCTGATTCAGTGAAGTCCATTATAAAATAATATGGGCTGTCTTGTAAAACAACGGTCTTCAAATTTCATAGAAAATATAAAAATTATAAAGAGATGACAAAGATATAAATTATAATAAGCAGACAGTTGTAATTACACAATTTGTGCCTATCTTGTAACTTGATTTGTGTAACTATAAAATCTTCTCCTGTGCTCTCTTGGAAGAGTAAAGTGATACATTGCTACTATTTAGAAAACAAAGTATAAAGCAAAGTGAGATGAGTTTGGGTGTTACCTGTTAACAGGAGAATGGACTGTTGGGGAAAGTTATATTTGGTGGTGAGCAGCACCTGCAGGAGCCCGACATCATTGATGCAGCCCTTGAGCTCGTATCTCTTCCTTCTGTAACAAATTCCGCACAGAACCGCCCTCTTCTTCCCATGAGCTGCCGGTGGTTGAGGATTGTTAGGCTGAAGCAGAAGGGCTTTCCCATATTCTACCGCATTCTTCAACGAATTTCTCAAGTGGGATGGTTTCGAACCCCCAACCCCGCTGTCCTTAGCAACTCGGAAAAGATTGTTGCAGACTGCGCATCTGATGTTTGCTTTCTCAGACACCGGGAGTTGCAGAGGCGTCCAGCAATGGGGGCAGTTCACAATCTTCGCCATCAATTCCTTCCTTTGCTCTGCTCTGCTCTGCTCGGTTTTGTTATTATAATGCGAAATTGTTGTTGTTGACAGAGAATTCGGTGTATGTAAGCCGGAAAGCGAAAAGAGATTCGTGTAACAAAGTTAAGAAAAGAAAAGAAAGGGTGCCATATTCTTGTCGAAGAGAATATCTTTCCTAATATTGTGTTATTTGCGGGCAAAATGGAATCGTTGCGTAGTGCGATTGCACAATCAAAATGAATGAGATCTCAATAAAAACTAAAATGAGAAAAAAAAAGTTTGTGTAGGATGTAATGTCAAAGGAAAAATGTAGATTGCGTTAACTTTTTATTTCTTTGTACTTAAAGGAGTTTAAGTTAACTTTTTTATTTGATATCATAGCAAGTTATCATGTATTCTATTCTTACATTAAAAAAAAATGGTGAGTTGCTCCTTGCTTTGCTTTTGACATGTTTTTTTGTTGTTGATGTTCTAGTATTTTGGATTTATGGCTATTTGCTTAACTGTATTTGAGGATTTTCCTTTTTGGGTGAGGAGTGGATCTTCTAGTGGTTAGACCTTTGTAGTTGTGGAGTGAAACTTTGACCCTTTGTAGTAGAAGGTTTCAGCGAAGATGGTTATGGTCTTTTTTTTTGTAAATATTGATACGCTTATTATAATAAAAAGTTGTTTTTTCGTGCTGGAAAAAAAAGACAATGTGTGTTTTACCAACTAAAAGAAGTAGCTTATGGACGAACATTTATTGGTATTGCCTATCTCAAGCATATAATTATAGCCAAGTAGTAATAATGGTTTTCCAAATTCTTAAATGCTATTTTAATATCATTTATACTTTTGAAATAAATGAAAATTTGTTTCATCGTTGCTTAATACAATCCAATTTACTTCAAGGCCTATCCACATTATTATTAGCAAATGCAATTTCAATTCATGTATAAACCATTGCAAACATAAGGATTCCAACCACACTATGATAAAATATTTTTTTGCAAAGTTTCTTCATCCCTCCAATATGTGTCTTTTGATAACTTCAACCCAATTTGCATCAATGGATACTTTCAATGTACCTCCTAATACTCATATGAATCTACCTTTTTTTTGTTCATCAGCTCTTTAATTCCCAACCAATAATGAATCTCACTATGATTTGTCATCTGAAACTCCACATAATTTGGAAGTGGAAGTTTTAAGCACCATCAAATCCTTATATATGACAATTGCATCATCCACATATAGGGCCAAAATGGTAGAACACTTACCAATTTTCTTGGTATTACATACATTTGCATCAATGCTTTGATGCTCAAAATATTTAGTAATGAGGTAGCCATCGATGCATCGATACCTTGTTCATGAGGGTTGTTTTAATCCATATATTGCAACAAAAAAGGCCATTAGCATTGGAATTTAACATTTTTTTTAACAAATTGGCATGATTACTTGGCGCTAAAGTTGGTGCTATTTGACATTTCAATTTTGTGCTAAGTTTAGCACCTATATTATTATGTAGTTTAGTGTTAATGTTTGTGTTGTGCCACATTTTACATATAGTTTTTCATTGATTTTAACGTCAAATCGAACCTTTGCGCCTTCTTTAGTGCCATAAATTTCAATAGTGGTCTAGTCGGGTTTAACTTTCAATATTTTTCTTCCACTTTAATGTCTACCATAGAATCAACAATTGCTTCTATTATAGCTCCCATTGTCACACCACGTTTTACTTCCACAGAACTCCCATTGTCACATCATGTTTTACTTCCACTTTAGCTTCCACATTATGTTGAGTATGGCTTCCACTTTAGTGTTGAGTTTGGCTTCCACTTCAATGCCGAGTTTTTCTTCCATTTGTTGACGAAGCTTTTCCTCCATGTTAGCGCCACGTTTGGTTTCCAGTTTACTCTCGAGTTTTGTTTCCTTTTTAGAGTCAAGATGTTCTTCCATGATGGTGTCAATTATTGCTTCCACTTTAGAGTCGTTTTTTTATTCCATTTTAATGTCAAGTTTTGCATAAGCTTTAGCATCAATTATGGTTTCCAATTTAGCATCGAGATTTTCTTCCACTTTAGTGCTAGAATTTACGCCCACTACATCTTATTTAACATTAAGTTTTGCTTCCTTCACAACTTCCACTTTATCAATAGGTTTAGCTTCCACTTTAGATGTGGGTTGAGCTTCCACTTTAACCATAGTTTTTGCACCAGATTTAGCTTCCAAGCATCACCTTTGTAATATTCATTTTATTAAGTTCAATCAAGTTAATGAATTCTATCAAAGTTCTTAAATAAATATATCAATATTAAACAAATATTACAATTCAAATTTATGTTATAACATTTATTAAGATATTTAAGGGAAATGGACAAGATCCATCCAAAGTAATGAAAAATATACAACCATCCAAACAAAGGCATATGCTATAAACAAGGTAAAACAATAACAATATCATGACATACAATAATTCACCATACAAAAAAATCAACAACTTCCAATATGTTTGTGTGTGTGTTGGCCTTAGGAAAAGATAAACAAATTTTTGTTCGGAAGTATGAAGATTCTGGCCATAAAACGACCAAAGAACATGACAGAAGAAGCTACGACAAAAGAGGAGAAGCGCAAGTCGAAACGATGAGTTCGACATAGTTTTGGGTAAAAGATAGTTAGACTAATAGTCTATTTTGGGAATAAAGAGTAATTGTAACATGGGATGATAGTGCCTATATTTAGATGTAACAAGATGTTTTGGGTAGGTAGGATAACCTATTTATTGACAATTGAGAATCAGCCAATGGTTAAATCAAGAAATGTAAAAGCTTATATAGTCAATCCAAGTTGCGTGCGGATTAGACTTATGAGAAGAGAAAGAAAAGAGAGAAAGACAAAAAAATTGAGAGCATGAGATGGGCAAGGAATTCATTGATTGTAAAGAATATCTAAAAAAGAGTATGCAGGCTGTGTTCGCAGACCAAAGGCGTTCGAATATTACTCATTCCAGATGAGAAGTGTTTTTGTGATTTTTCCTGGATGGGTTTCCACGTTAATTATGTGTTTTCATGCTTGTGTCTTTGTGTTTATGATGAATGAATGTCTATCATGAATGAACTTGTTAAGTGTGTAGAGCTTATAGTGATATAACACTCTAGAATGTTGATTAATGTGTGCTAGAATATATACATTTTACATATTGTATATGTGTGTCGATGGATTAATATGTTGTGTTCTTTGATATATGTCTGATTCCATTCCCTAGTTTCTATTGCATAATTTGATGATGCCCTAAGAGAAATCCCCTTCCATAACTGCAGAAACCTGGTTTTGTCAGTTCCTAATAAGATATCTCGGGTGAGACCTCATCTACATCGCAGGTGTTGCCGACGGAGTTACACTCTGTCGGGTCTATATCTTGGGCTTTGATGACAAACATGGAAATCTGAACCTGGGTCAACCAAAAGCACGCCAACAAATGGTTCCATTTTTGGGACCTGAATCATTGTGGCAGGGATATGTTTTGGCACCCAACAAAACCAAGAACTCAAGACCGGGTTAATTACAAAGCATATGAGTTTGCATAAGAAGAAAGTAAAGGATCACGATTGAGACCGACATAATGGTTGGAAAGATACCTTTACACAGACATTCATGAGATTTTCTTTAGTGAATTTCCCATTGTATTACATGAATGGTCGTTGAAGCTAGCAACTCATAAGAAAACTTTTCAAGGCGGAGAACCTATAGAGTGGAGTCCTCAGTTGATCCAATGGTTGAAAATAGTTAGTAATCCTATATCGAGGGCTGTCAACTTCTGGGCTGATAGTATTCTGGAAGGATATATTATTGAGATTACAGTTGATACTATCAGGTCATATAGTGAAATAGAAAGAGAATTATTCCAGGAGCCTTGAGGCCTCTATTTGAAATCCTTGAAATTGTGGATAAAGATGCTAGTATATGAAAAAGGGATTCTGAGAATGGAATCTAACGGATAAATATTTGTGCGCGGAGACCCACGGTAATGTCGCAAGAAATATTGTGAGTAGAATGGACTAGAATAAGCTAAGATATTTCCTATTGATAGTGAGACTAATCAAGAAGGTGGACGCTTGAGGAGTGGAAGAATATTTCAGCCAGGAAAGAGAAGAAGGATTGCGACAAGAAGAGGAAATTACAATGCGACTGAAATAAGGGACTACAAATTGGCACCACATCTCGATGGAGAATCTTGCAACAAAGAATAATAATATTGACTAATATCTGAAGAAGAAGAAGAAGAGGTACCAGATCCAGATCAAGACTACGACATATTCGCGACCTTGCGTATATCTTTAGAACATGAGGTAAGACCTAAAAACACATCACCAAGTGGTTTTGTTGATCATAATAATTGTAATAGTGGAAATAAAAGTCAAATAATTCCTAGTGGAACCTTTAACTCAACAATACCAAGAGTAAACATAATGCCAGGAAATGATATAAATCTTCCTATATTCAATGGGAATGGCTTAGAGGACCCTAAACAACATTGGTTTCTATGCGAAGTTGTATGGATAGTGCGACAGGTCCAATATGAGCCTATAAAAAGAGCCCATATGATCATAAGCCTTAGAGGTCGTGCTCTTGACTAGTATATGAAATTCTCTGTGGTTCCAACAGGGATCCCTTGAAAATCATTAAGATCAGATTCGAATGGGATTGAAGAAGAGTTTAAGAAGCCTAAATATTAGTGGCAATGCATCACAAAGTTAAAATAGATCAAGTAATAGCTGACTAAGTTTGTTTGGGATTCGACCAAAGATTTAAAACTCTAATGGCTAAAGCGAGTTTTTAGATGTTGGATGTCCAACATAAAGAATGGTTTATAACAGTGATGCCACTACATATCCGTATTCCCTTGATGCAATAAAATATTATATACTAGAGCGAAGCTCTTGAGATTGCCATGAAATTGGAAGCTTCACCGATTGGAGAATCTGGTACGGGAATGATGCAAATACAATCGTAGCTTGCTAAGTTCATGTTGCAGATACAAAACATCAAGAAAGCAAAATAAGTACATGAGGAACTCTAGTGTACAATATGCATAGCTGAAGGCCATCATAAAGATTCATGTCTGTTACAGAGAGAAATTCCTATGGCTTGGGGTACCACAACAGACAGCTTGACTCCAGAAATCAATCCTTTCCAATATGCAGTAGAAATTAAATATCTAACCCTAAAGGATCAGACCTTGTACCTTATTCCAGATGATTGAAGTAGATCCCCGTTGAGCTTTCCAACGTCAGCTTGTATTGATTAATCACTTCCTCAACAACAAGTAAACAAGACAAGCATACTATATATATTGGTGTTAGATCTATTCTATCATATATAATAAACAATGTATAAACATTTGAAAACATCCATGGATAAAATATTCATTCAAACATACATTATTGGACAGGAAAAGATATTTCTATCAATATAAAACCAGATAGTACAATGGATACAACCTCTGTCGGCACGTCTGTGAATCGGAGAAACTGAATCCCCCACTTGGGCCTCCACCACCTCAATCCTCCATCTCTTGATAGCAAGCTCACAAGCAAAATGAAAGCTTGGGAAGAACACAGAAGTGCTCCAAGGGACAAAGGGATGCAGACTCAAGCACAAGTTCTGGCAACAATGGACTATAGTTTCTTTGCTCTCAATTATCTCATATGCCTTCAATGTACCATAGAGTTCCTTATATAGCTTTTTAAAGGGGTAATGAAAGGTCGAATCCGAGCGATCTCAAGGCATAGGGAAGGCCATGAGTCAAGTGAGTCAGATCCATGTCAAGGAAAACTCCAAAAGGATTTAGATTATGCACACATCCTGATGCATGTGGTTTTAGGGGTCAAACCCGCGTATATACGCGATTATAGGTTTAAAAGTCGCATGTATTAATTTTCACATGTTTTTAGGGATGGTCAAGGAAACATCAAAGGACAAAAAATGGTCCAAGGGGTCTAAGGAGTCTGCAGAGGGATAGGGGAAGGCCATACAAGTGTGATTCACCTGGAGTGGTAAAATCAGCTATAACAGATGCCCCCTAATGTGTGAGGTCAGAGGGGTCATACGATGGCTGAAATACATTATAAGTCCATCCCAGAAGTGAAGTGATGAGGGATCCCAAATGGAAGACCAGCCACCCAATCGGCATAGTACAATGATACAACTCTGCACATACTGCAAATACATATAGCAGTCCTGGATACATAAGAGTACAATGGCCATGAATAGGCATGATATAAGATGTCACATAAGTGGTCATCGCCACATACAATATACATAGATAAGAATCTCCATGATGGAGATATACAAAGGACCATGATTTCCATAATGGCTGAAGATATATAATGGATCAAGATCTCCATAATGGCTGGAAATGTCTGACATATACTGGAATCAAGTCACGAGAGTTGAAATCTCGTGAACACTGGCACGATCAAGGAGGTAGCATATAAGAGATGCCACCAATCGGGAAGGTCTTCTACACAAACCGCTACGAGTACATGTCCTACTATGTGAATAGAGGTGTTGAGGTCAAACATAGTAGTCCATCGTCTAATTACCGGTCATTGATGTATACCGTTAACAGACGTGAGATCACCCACCAATAATGAAAATGGGAATCAAGGTACTAGAGTGCAAACTAACAAGTGTGAATAAATGTGTTGAGTTTGAACATTTGAGAGGATCCATCGATCAGGGGACATTGATGTATTCCCAAAGACTGTCGATGGTGAGAGAACCTACCACTGATGACTGCAAGTCTCAAGGCACTAAAAAATGACTATAGATTTCAATCCCAGAATAAATGATCTGAAGTTGATGGGATGAAATACGCTGGAAGGAGGGCATTAAGGCATCCCCCATCATCCAACATGAGGTACTCAGCAAAGCTGTATAATGTGAAAGGAATCTATCATAAGGTGCACAAACTAGTAACGGTACCGGGAATGGCCGACATGCAAAGTCAAGATAACTAAGGAATGGCTGACTCAGGTTTCAACTTCCTTTGAACAAGATCATAACGACGAATGGTGACTGAATAGGGGCAGCATAGACTCGATATACAAAACTGGGACATCTCTGCGACACAGGAGGCATCGACAGAGGCTCCATGGGGACTGGAAGCTTAACCAGTCAGTGGAGATAAACTTAGATAAAATGAGTACAGCTCCTAAAGTCAAACTATAAACCCAACCAACGGATGTGATTTTACAGTGCTTTGTTTGAAGGCGACATGACTCGACAGCTACCAAAGATAACATCTTTCCTTGTCCGGCTTTTTGATTTTTTTTTTGGACTTTTTCAAATATTTAAAAAGCTTGAAAAAGAATAAAACTGCTTTATAGTTACAGACTAGGAGGAGACGAGTGTCATAGGGTAAAACAAACTAGTTCCAAGCAATGGAACATACCTATGATCAATGTAAGGACACATGTTTAGGATAATGACACTTGGGGGAAAATCCCCTCCCGGTAAAAAAGGGAATCAAGCTGCAAAGGATATATAAAATGGTTCTACATGGATAGACATGAGACAAGATCGGGATGTATGGCTGAAACACAATGTCAGGGAAGCCAGCATAAAGCTCAATAAGGCAGGTGTTATCCCTAAAGTTGAACCTAGACTACAGGGGTTCAAGCTTAAGGAAATATTTTGTTACAATGTACAAATCAAATGAAATCAAATTGAGAACCAAACTGATGTGCAATCAAATCTATTGGAAAAGTTACACAACTATCCATGAAATAGGCTGGTATAACATGAAAGCTGTAAGTAAAATCAAACAATCATTGAAGAACTAGGCTGGTATGAAATCAAGGCTATTTTGTACAGATCACACAATTATGAATGACATAAGCTGGTACAATGTAAGATCTATAAGAAAATCAAAACATTATTGAAGAGATAGGCTGGTGTGAAATCAGAGCTATGAGGAAATCATACAAAATAAAGGAACTGTATAACATAAAACCAAATACAAGGTTCAATACCTCAGTAACTACGATCCAAAGTCATGAGATGAAACTGTCTCTGTTTTTAAAAAACTATAAGGATAACTGCATTTCAATATAAGCATCACTGTAATGGAATCAAGGCGACCATATACATGATAAGTCATAAGAAAGACAATTCACAACATACAAAGACAAATCAAAATCATTCTCATTCAAAGTAGAACCTATTATCGAAGCTGTAGAGTATTCATGTTATACAAACAATGATTTAAAACTGGGCTCGCATAACTCCAAAATTGCCCACCACCAGTCCCTTCTCTCTTATGAAAGGAAGAGCTCCCTCCCCCTCGTTTGCCCATAGGCCTACAATAACTAAATAGCTTTAGAAACAAAACATATTTGTTTTAGATCCTACATTCTTGCTATGAATCATCCCTCAAATCTCTGCGATATCTAGCTGTGACTGAAATGTGGCAGTTCTTTCCCAATGGCAAATAGCTTCTCCAATAAATGTATAACACTTTTCAGGCTGGTCTGGTGGTATTTCGGTGATATTGAATGCTCTTTTCATAACGACAAGCGTGACAATAAATAAGCAGCAATCACCATTCCCGTCCTCTGTCAATTCCTTAATGCCAAGTAGTAATGGATTGCCATGTTTACATGCAACCAACTCATAAGGGTAGTGTGGAATTTTGAAAATAAGAGCACAGGCTCCTTCAAGTTGCCTCATAACCTCTATAACAACTTGGCTGAAAGGAACATTCTCACTACCTTCTCCATCATTCATTGTTTGCTCTGATATCCTGTCAAAGACGAACTTTGCCAATTTTGGAATAACTTCTGTATTAGTATCTGATTCAAACACAAAACCATGTCAGAGTAGAGTCTCCTTCAGAACCACGTAATTGGTAATGATACCGTTGTGAACAACCAAAAATTAATTTTCATTTCCAGAAGACTGAGGATGACTGTTTCTAGGAGAAGGAGCTGTGTGGGTTTCCCAACGTGTATGAGCAATCCCCACGTGGTTTGTGAATAATTCCTCCAGATCCAAGTCTGCTGCATCCGCCTCTTCATAGACCGACCTGACCAACTGATCAATCTTGCCCTCCTGGAGAAACACCAAAGGGGGGGCAAATCCGTACTGGCATCCACCATCTTTGGATTCATTTACTGGGTGTGATTGAATTGAAATTCCTGTGGAGACATAGCCTCTATATTCAAGCCTTCTCAGGCCATTGAAGAGAAGCTCAAGGATGTATCTCCTCTCTCTGGACACACAGTAATTCAGGTAGGCAAATATACCACACATGTTCTTACAGCCCACCAAAATAAGGACGGCCACAGAGGAATAAGTGAGAATTCCCAAGAGATCTACAAAGCTATCAATGATTTTGCATTAGGAAATTCCACAAATAGAGTTCTAACATCAGAGGAGCGATCCCGGTGACAGAATTTCGAGGTTGGGCATGTTTAGGTAGCAATTTGAAAGTTGAAACTCTAACATATACATTTGGCATTGGTGTGGGTTTCTTGGAATTTGTCTGAGAAAATGAGATCGAGGACTTGGGACCCAAGATTCAAAACAAAATTGGGGGAAGTTATTTGAGAGCCAACTGTCCATTGCCCAATCCTCATAAGATTTACTAGACTTTTTGAATCTCTCTGTCCACTGGGATTCATTATAGGTTTGTTTAAAACTCTGCTTCCAGTAAGTAAAA
The DNA here is from genome assembly GCA_001517045.1 of Pseudotsuga menziesii. NCBI lineage: Eukaryota > Viridiplantae > Streptophyta > Pinopsida > Pinales > Pinaceae > Pseudotsuga > Pseudotsuga menziesii. The sequence goes on from LPNX010267162.1 coordinate 1,147,691, forward strand.
TGCTTCCAGAAACTGAAATTTTGCTGGAGCAGATCTGATGATAACAACAGGTAAAGCTTATGCTAATGCAATTACAACTTGACATAAGGGAGTCCTGAGGGAAATAGGCCAGAAAAAGATCAAGAGGAGTATAAGGCTCTTGCGAAATGTCATGGCAGTACTATACAATAGATTCCCACACCCTAAAGGACAAAATGTTAGCATGGGCACCAAATGAAAATAAGGCGCTAACTAGGGTACCCATGTAAGGTCAAGCTCTACCATTCATACCATGCCGCTTCTAAAATAGCAAGAAGGTTCTGTGACATAATAGAGTGGTTTCGTACCTAAGGCTATGATGAAATGGTCATAAGGTCATGCAAAATGCAAACGGTGATGAAACCTAACCTATATTCCAGTTTATATATGATATCTAAGATCGGCACGAATGGGTCAATCCAACGGCTGAAATGAAACTAAAAAAGGTCTCCCAATTGAGCTCAGATTTTCAACAGCGAATTCTAGGAGATCCAGCCAGTGGAATCCACCACCGTTTCTTCCAGGTACTTACCCATGCTCTTCTCTTCCATTTTGATGCAATTTTTATCAAATTCCATGGTCATTTGAGGTTTTTAGGCCAATCTAAAAAAGGTGCTGCATCCCATGTAGAAATCAAGGGTTTTTCCGTGTATAGGGCTGGATATACACAAAAAATGCCCTCACAGTTGCGTACATACGTGACTGTTTGGCAAACAGTCGCGTATGCGGTTGCGCATGAGATTTTTTGAGTATTCTAATGGGAAAACTTGCAATTTTTTGTGCAGGATGGTCCTAGAATGGAGAGAACATGAACATGGTGATGTAGAGGAGGTAGTAAGGTCCGATCTAATGGCTCAACAAGCGCTACGTGCATGCGGGCTCTACAAATTTTGGTGTCTTGGTGGCTTGATGGCCAAACCAAGACTATTGCAGATGCTAGTGGATTACTGGGATCCAGACTCTGAGTCCTTCCAGATAGATGGGATGTCCCTCACCATAGAGGTGGAGGACATATACTTTATTACTGGACTTTCCCGACGGGGGGAAGTAGTGAACCTTCGTTCTCGTGGGCCCGAAGGTGGCCTGACTATAGATGAGTACATTGCGGTGTACTGCTATCCAGACACGGAGAAGGTGGGGAGTTAGATCCCAACCAACTCTATACAGGTGCTGGGCCTAAAGGCCATCCTACTGACATTGGGAAGGATAGCAGGCTTGGCTTCACTCCACCAGGCCTCGCGGCCTTTGATGTTCTATGTAGTGGAGTGCATGAGACCCATGGTCTATGACTGGAGCACTACACTACTGAGCAACATGAAACATCAGATCAGTGAGTGTAATATGGGCAGAGTATGAAACTTCGGTTTCAACAGCATACTGAGCACGTTTTTCTTCGATCGTGTTCCAGGATTGAGCCCCAGAGTTGACGTTCCTCTACACGGGGTTCGAGATCCAGCCCAACAGCGTTGGGCGGATGCGATGCACAGACCAGGTGGAGGTAGGGTGTCCAACCCCTATCTAGCTGAGTTCTTTCCATGGTGGCGATGACATATAGTTGCCATCGATGACTACCCCTATGCGGGGATTGATTTTCGGGGGAACTCGGACATACCGCTACCACCAGGATCGACATATGGTGACATAGGTAACGAATCTCGACCCTCTCTTTAAATTTTTGAGTTATTTAATTTTTTTGTGTTTTCTGATTATATGGAATCAAAAGACATATTTTTGGGTGACAATACATAGTGACATCTACCATATGCTTGCATATGTGGGACCACGGCGGCCTAAAGGCTTCCCTCGTCACAGATGGAGGGAAAGAGGAGATGATATCATGGGTGTGGATGTGGAGCGGATGCTCTAGAGCATTCATACCAACTTTGTGAGGCTGACACACAGAGTTCCCATGGCGCAAGTTGAGGACTTGCCTGAGGCTATGCAGCGCCAGGTGGTAGGTGTACCACAAGCATGGGTGCGATTATTCCAATGGCTAGCTAGAGCCGTAGTGACCTTCCATGATCACAACCCCCCTCCTCCTCCATAGGCTTAGATACCTAGGAGTTATACATTTTGTATTACCGTGTATTATATTTTGGTGGTTCGAGAGCCCCATTTTTGTATCATGACACTATGTATTACCACATTTTGGATGTTATATAAATTTTTTATGATGATCGGTTTATTTATTTACATGCATAAAAATTTGTGTTTGTGATGAATTTATTATGTATGAAACAAATGCCAATCTAACACGTAGTTAGCATATGAGTCAACAACTTGATTATTAATTCTTGGAATATGTATGTATGTTATATTGTCAAATTTCCATTCTAATAATATCACATGTAAGGATCTTCTTAATAACGTCGGATCTCTAACATGGTACAAACCATTAAGCTGTGACACTAATAAATCCAAATCAAGATGTACCTCAAGAGAGAGAATGCCATGTGAAATGGCATCCCGTAGAAGCTCAATAACGACACTATATTCAGCAACATTGTTTGAAGATGGCCATAAACATATGCCTCCTGAAGACAGTACCTGACCCATAGGAGCATAAATCACCCAAGCAGCAGAGGCTGAGTGTTGAGTGTGACGGCTCGCACCATCCGCAAATCCTATGTAGGTGGAAGATTCCATTGAAATCTACCAAAATAAACAGAAACTAATCACAAACCCAATCACTATAAGAAAAAGACCTAACTATGCAAAACTGTACAATAATATACAATACCAGCCTTGGATGAAAATCATGCATAGTACTTCTTGAGATAGAGCCCATTTCTAGGCTTCGCCAAGGCCGTTCCCTCATAATCCACTAACTCATAAGAACCCTTCTCTAACACACGTTTGAAGATGTAAGGACCACACCATAGGGGTTAAACTTTCCTGCCCCCAATGGTTCTTTCTGTTGATCCCACAAAAGGACCAAGTCTCCCTCACTAAACCTCCTTGGACAGACAGACTTATCGTACTGGACCTTTACGCGACGTTTATTTACTTCTAGAGCCACCAAGGCATATCGACGTTGCTCATCAAGTTGCTCAAGGTGGACCAAATGCTCCTCCAATGGTGAAGTGTCTGGTAAGAGTTCTATGGCTAGCTTCAAAGAAGGAATCTTGCATTCAACTGGCAATATCAACTCCACTCCATGTATAAGTTGATAAGGAGAAAAACCCGTGGCAGTCTTAACAGCGGCTCTATACGCCCACAAAGCAGGATATAAAATGATGTGCCAATTATTCTTGCTTTGTGCGATGGTTCATTGGAGAATGGATTTGAGTGACTTGTTCACTGCTTCTACCTGTCCATTCGCTTAAGGGTAGTAAGAGGAGGAATGCTCTTGCTTGTACCCTAACTTTGATGCCAATTCTTCCATCATACGATTCTAAAAGTGCGAGCCATGGTCAGTGACAAGCTCTTTCGGAATCCTAAACTGAGTAATAATCTGGTTGAATATGAAGTGCATGGCTGTCTCACCATCGGATTTAACTGTAGGCATAGCCTCAACCCATTTCGTGAAGTAATCAACAGCCACTATGATATGATGATGCCCCCCAGTTGAAGTTGGGTTGCAATCCATAAAATCAAGCCCCCACTTAGTGAAGGGACCGATGGTGATGATGGGATGTAACAGGGTAGGTTTCAAGCACATATTATGTGCAAACCCCTGGCAAGGGTGGCACCTCTTGACCGCATCCACACAATCCTTAAAGATTGACAGCAAAAAATAACCCGCTCTTAAGATTTTTTGGGCTATAGAAATCCCAAATAAATGAACACCACACGCCCCTCCATGGAAATCATTCAGCACTACCTCAGCCTCTTCATGAGTTAAACAATGTTGTAAAATGGAATCTACCCCATGGCAGTACAAAGTGTTATCCACTATGAGGTAATTCTTAGACACGTGACGTAATCGTCATTGTTCATCCTGTGAGAGGTGAGTAGGGACCTTCAATGTTTGTAAATATATAATGATATCCCCATACCATGGGTCTAAAGTTGAGATTACGAAGATGTGTTCATCGATAAATGTATCCTCACAAACCAACTCCTCATCCTCGCTTGGGAAATCCGATATAAGCTTTGCAAAAATTAACGACTTCTTCGATTTTGCCTAAACAAACTCGAGATCGAACTCTTGTAGGATGACAATCCATTTATTATATTTTCCCCCAATCATCCTTCAAGTGAGAACGAATTGAAATGGATTGACATGGGCTACAACCAAGGTTTGGCGAAGGAGAATATAATGTCTCAACCATTGAACTGCATGTACGGTAGCTAAAGAAAGCTTCTCAACATGAGAATAATGAATCTCTATGTCAATAAGGTTCCGGCTCAGATAGTATATGACATGCTCTTGGAGCTCCTCATCCTCCTGAACCAAAACCATACCAATCATCTCCATGGACGGGGCCACATAAAGTAGAAAATCATGGCTATAGTCTGGGGGACTAATCACCGGGGCCGATGCTAGGGCTCGCTTGAGCGAATCAAAGGACTCCTGGGCTTGCTCATCCCAACAAAAGGTGGTGTCCTTCTTCAAAAGATGCATGAAGCCTCTAGTCAAATTGGTGAAATTGACAACAAATCTCCGTAAGAAGTTTGCCATGCCTTGCAAACATTGAAGATGACGAATATTTTTTGGGTGAGACAATTGAAGTATTGCCTCTACCTTCAAAGGGTTGACTCTTATACCCTCTTTAGAAATGATGAATCCTAACAAGCAACTTGACTTCACACAAAAGATGCACTTGTGAGGATTTAACCTGACCAAATAATGGCGGCATCTTTCGAATACCAATCTCAAATGATAGGAATGACGCATTCTCATACGAGAATGAGCAACAATGTCATCCAAAAATACTTCAATAATCGATTTGAGATCGTGGAAGATCAAGGTCATGGCCCGCTGAAAAGTAGCTCCGGTGTTCTTAAGGCCAAAAGGCATTTTCCGATATGCAAAAGTTCCCCAAGGACAAATAAATGCAGTCTTATGTTGGTCCTCAGGTTTAATTTGTATCTGATTATATCCGGAAAATCCATCCATGAAGGAAAAAACCTCGCTACCCACACACTCATCCAAATATGATCAATAAATGGTGTGGGGAAATTGTCCTTAGGATAGGCACGATTCAAATCACGGAAATCAGTACATATGCAGATTGCTCCCTGCTTCTTATCCATCAGAACGGGTTTTGAAACCCACTCCATCAAGGGAACGTGATAGATAAAACCGGCTTTCAACAGTTTCTCTATCTCTGCCTTAATCGTGGGTGCTTTCCTTAGATTCACCGCACGCAAGCGTTGTCGAACAGCCTTAGCGTTGGGATAAGTCTTAATCTCGTGTTCGATAATACGAGGGTCGATACCTGGCATTTCATCGTAAGACCAAGAAAATATATCACATAATTCTTTAAACAACTTGGTGTATTATTGAATCTCAGCATGGAAACATTCTGCCCCAAGATAGACATTCTCTATCCTGCCAGGATCGCGAGAGATATTGATAGGGATCGTTGAAGATATGTTTTCCATGTTTCCATTAGCCATCGGACTAGGAGAGCTTAATGGAACCGTAGGACTACCAATTCTCTCACTAAGAACCACCCTAAAGTCCTCATGCTCCAAGCGGTCAAGCTCAGGAAGAAAGTAAGATCTATGATGAAGTTCTTTCCATGGTGGCTCAACTCTCGACATGGCCTCAATAATCACTTCATCTAAAGGGAAAACACTATCAAGGCAGTTGTGTGCATGAGAAGACTGTACTACCCATGCAGGCAGCACATAAGGGTCCTCTTCCATCCGCGAAGAGGAAGAACTAGGCTCTGCAACTCTCTCAAGATTAGCTTGATAAGCTACCATAGTTGCAGGCAACGACATGTCCGTCACGATGGGCTCACTCGAAGTACTCGGTGTAGGAAGAATCCAAGGATCTTCCATATCACTCGTGCGAAAATACATGGATCTCATAGATTTCGAAGCCTCACCGAAACTAGACCCTATCATAAGGATTGGTGTAGGACAACTAAAGCTTCCCATGAGGGATGGGTACATGCCTACACCCACACTCGCAGTTGCTGGCTGAGAGTACTCAATGATAGGGATTGAAGCTCTCAAAGATGCGGTAACTGACAGATTCTTGAATGACGTTTAATCAATCGTGACTATCTTCTCGTTAAATGGAAAGCATACAATCCGAAATAGGGAAGAAGCTACGGCTTGCATACTGTACATCCAATTCCTACCTAGCAAGAGATTGTAGTCAAGGGGTGCATCAACCACCTCGACCTCTATTGCAACGGTCTTCCCTCCCAAATGGACCTTAAGGGAAGGAAGGATCCCATGCAGCATAAACAATCTCCCATCGAACGTAGTTAACATGGTCACTGATTTAGACAACTCAGGGGAGCCTAAACCCTTCGAACACGATAAAGACATCACAGAAGCAGCAGCGCCTTCGTCAATCACAGTGCGCTTGATGGCCATATTAAGACATTCTACGTGAATCAAAAGAGACACATAGTAAGGCAAGCAAGGCTGAAGTACTGCGATTTCAAATTTAATCACGGAGGAAGACCTATAATCATTCACACCAAGGGCAGAAAGTAAAGCCTTCCTTTGCAAAGGACAACTCTGAAGCACTTCCAGTGCAGACATCGCACAAGGAGTGTGGCCCAAATCCTCGACAACAGAATAATTCTGGGCGGTTCGGGCATTAGGATTGTGCCTCAAACGCTTAAGGACTCCCTTAGGAATGCGAGGTGTAGCTTCAGGTTTATCTACAAGTTTCTCAATATGCAAAGGAGTCCCTAATGGATCAGGTTCCTTTCCTGGGCTGGGTTGTGACGAACCATAGTCTTTTGCACGGGTCACAACTTTCGTAACACGTACCATGTTAATGCAACCATGAACACTACCCTTTGGAGGATCTTGATGACCACCAGACTGATCATGGGTCCTCGAGTTCATATTTTGATTGTGAGGTAAAGGGTTAGTTAGCACAACTGGGCCCTGTGCCAAGAATCTCGAGGCTTCATCGATACGAGGGCACAAGTGAAGTGATCGTCCTTACACAAATTGCAAGGGAATTTAACCTTATGTTTAGCTTGCTTGTCCCCCCCAACATTACGGGCGTTCTTGTCATTATTATCATTCTCATTCCTATTCCCACCCTTACGATTAATTCTTACCCTTCTTTTTATTCCATTCGGGCTGCTGGTTACCCTTCTGGTCCGACGATTGCACCGAAAGTACACTCGCCGTTTGGCCGTGTTGAGACGAAGCCATGGCTTGTCCCGAAGTAGATTAGTTGATTGAAAATTGACTGACTTGTTTTGTAACCGAATCCACAGGTTTAACACTCGCACAACCAACAATGCCATTGACATGTGGTCTAGGTTTAACTCTGGGGTCGAAACTAGAATGCGGAGCATTGGGAATGATCTCATATAACAAACCGGACTGAGCATAAATCAAATCTAGTTCTTGCGCCCTAAAAATTGCTTGTTCCTCATTTTGTACTCCGGATGTAGAAACATCCTTCACTATATAAGGCAATAACAACTTAAGGAACCATTCGAGGAGGAATTTCGACGATATAAAGGCTTTAATTAACCTCTTCCATTTACGCCACTCTTGGATATGATTCGAGATATGTGTGGCTTTATCTTGCTGAAATGTTGACAAGAGTTCAGTACCAACGTCATAATGCACTGGTAGCTAGAAGTGGTTAAGAAAAGTCATTGCTAGGTCATCAAACAAAGCGAATGCCCCCCGAGGTAGCTCTATATACCATTTTGTGGCAGGTCCTGTAAGGGTGCATTGAAACAAACTTAAACGGATGGAGTCCTGGTGTAAGGAATTCGAAGAGCGCCTTAGGTGAAAGGTAGTAACATGTTCGCTCATATCCTCTCCCGGTTTGCCCTCGAATTTGGGTATGTTCGAGGGAAGCTTAGTAGGGACAGCCGGCCAAGCTGGGTCATGAGCTATAGGATCGTTCATCAATCTCGACAAGTCAGGATGATTTAGCATTGCGAGGAAAGGGAGCCTAGGATGATGAGGTCAATGGACTGCTCCCTGATATTTCTGATTCACATAGGTCTGATTACCACCATGGCGTTGGCCATAGTGCCCTCCTCCCATTTGACCTGTATAGGGTGGCATGGAAGCACCATAGTGTAGTGTACTTTGACTATTCAGAGCTACAAAGCCGTAATTTGGAGAGTAAGTAGGTTGTTGATACCCGCACTCATAAGGTGAGGAACCCTATCCATACTGTGTCCCATAATAGGGTCCATAAGTCATTACATGAGATGTCCCATGAGACACTCCGTAAGTAGGAACATACGCTCCGGAAGTAGGAATATACATTCTGGAAGTAGGAATGTGACCCCTAGAAGTATGGACATGACCTCTCGAAACAACGGGTGGTGCATGAAGCTAAGACACAACCGGTCTAGTAATTGCAGTATGGACATATTATGTCCATACTGCATATTAACTCATAGCAACGTTCTGGCTCGAAGGACCACGTGAATGAGGTGGAGGGTGAACATTCGAAGAATTAGGGATAGAGGATGAAGGGATCTATGTAATTATGTATGTACTATTCCCTATAGTCACTCGTCTTGGATCTGGTATCCTAATAGGATCAATAACCCTAGACTTAGGAGGAATATGTGATGTAGCTTCCACCGCCGGGATGGAAGGTGCAATGTGACTAGTGCTCCCAAACCTCTCTGCATGGTGAGGAATGAGAGTTTCCCCCAGGAATAGTGTTAGGCTCGAACTCACATTCGACATGAAATGACAAATCATGTGTGGGAAAACCAGACATATCATAACTACCATAACTAGTGCTCGCGGGTTCAAAACGAGTCTCATCATCCTCCGGCATTCCATACCGACGATGGGTCAATGGAGAATCAACCCTAGAGTAAGTAGGTCTATCTTGAAAGGTTCCTATCTCAGAAATCACAGGACCTAACTCAGTCAAATCGGGTGAAGGATCATAGTTAGGAGTAAACTCCCCATCTTCCACATGAATGGGAGAAGGTGGTTCAGGAATACCTTCTATATGGTCTCCCATGGTGTGTGAATCAATGTGCAAAGTAGTCCACCTGGACTATCTGTTTCTCTCTCCCAAAGGAGGAGGAGATGTAGAAGGTGGAAGTCCTACTAAATGACAATAATGGCGAGCCACACCTGAATCCACAATGACTCAAAAAATATAAAAAGAATCTCTATCTACGCAAACCCTAGGAAAGCTATCATGCACAGAGCAATCACCAGCAAAATCTAAAGCCAAACACAAGCAATCAAGGGTAGGATAAGTGACCTCCCAAATGAAGTAGGTATGTCTCGCCTAGAAGAGGCTTGAGATACCCATACACAACAAGCAGAGGTACATAACCAATTATTGTGGCCCTCAGCTTCAACGCCTAAAGAGACTGTGCTGTCCGACCCCAACTTGGCCGGGACACCCACAAAATAACCCCTGCAAAGTACCCCCTCGATATCCTAGGTAAGGTCACTAAGGTCACCTCAACATAATCAATGCTCAGGAAGATAGTTGCAGGTGGGATTGACCATATGGGCAGGGTAGCAAAGCTCGAAACTCTTGAAAGAGCCCCCAGATATGAATACAATCCTGGAAATATTTCTGGTGCTACTCAGTTATGACTAGGGGTCATCCCAATCAATAACTGCTCACACTGCCTCATGCTTAACTCCCTTTTGAGAGGAGGATCCTGAGAAACACTGGTTATACCAAGGAATTTCACACACTCATTTGGACAGACACATACATGTTGTTGTTAAGTGGTCTTGGAATTAACTCACAATGAACTATTCCAAGACCCTAAAACCTAATCTTGTTGTGAACCCTATCAAATAAAATAATGTAGTTCATTTTAATTAAGCGTTGATTTTAATTGGCTTTATTACTCAAAAGAGGTATATGGCCGTGCAACTAATAGTGTTATGACACAACATGAAGTAAAATGCACACCTAACAATCAATGCAAATGCATTGTGTCCATGAAAAACAGGGTATGCTACTACGTGAAATGCACAATTTTCTTCAAATGATAAATGCAATATTTCCTATATGAAATCCTGACTAATACTCTAAAGCAAATCTAGTGCAAGTGCTATGCAAAATGCAAAATACAATGCATGATGATAAGCAAATATTTTTGGATTTTTTAAAATAAAATGAGATATAAAAGCAAAAGAATGATTCTACAACCCCCAGACTCTGCAAGCACACTCAAGCAGCACTCAAGCAAAGCACTAAGGTAAAAGAAGTCTAATGCACTAATCCCAAAATAAAAAATCGAAAATGCAATGACAAGAACATTCTTAAAAAAAATAAAAATTACCCTAAAAACAATGTCTCTGGTCAGAAACAGAGGTGTATACAGACTCTGACAGTATCAAAGGAGACTTAGCAATCATCAAAATTCACCCAGCAACCATTCAAATTCTTTTGAAAGGAAAGACTAAGTGCATACGTGACTGTTCATAGTAAACCCGCGTGTATATGCAGAAATAGTAGAGAAACCCGCGTATATACACGACTGTGAGTTCAAAACTCGCGTACAGGAAGAAAGGTGCATAAAAATAAAGGCAAACAGACAAGCTGAGACAAACTTCACACCAATCAGACACTATCAGGCAGACACTATCAGGCAAACATTCTCCCATACCTGACACAGAAACAAGAGAAAAAGAGCAATTAAAAGTCATTGAATGCCGATAGAAAAACCCGCAAAGGACAATTGCCAGGAACTCCCCAACGGAGTCGCCAATTCTGTTACGGAGAGAAATTGCTCTGGCTTGGGGTACCACAATAGACAGCTTGACTCCAGAAATCAATCCTTTCCAATATGCAATAGAAATTAAATATCTAACCCTAAAGGATCAGACCTCGTACCTTATTTCGGACGGTTGAAGTATATCCCCGTTGAGATTTCCAACTTCAACTTGTATTGATTAATCACTTCCTCAAAAACAAGTAAACAAGACAAGCATACTATATATATTGGTGTTAGATCTATTCTAGCATATATAATCAACATTGTATAAACATTTGAAAACATCCATGGATAAAATATTCATTCAAACATACATTATTGGAGAGGAAAAGATATTTCTATTAATATAAAACCAGAGATTACAATGGATACAACCTATGTCGGCACATTTGCGAATCGAAGAAACTGAATCCCCCACTTGGGCCTCCACCACCTCAATCCTCCATCTCTTGATAGCAAGCTCACAAGCAAAAGGCAAGCTTGGGAAGAACACAGAAGTGCTTTAAGGGACAAAGGGATGTAGACTGAAGCACAAGTTTCGACAACAATGGACTATAGTTTCTTTGCTCTTAATTCTCTCATATGCCTTCAATGTACCATAGAGTTCCTTATATAGCTTTTCAAAGGGGTAATGAAAGGTTGAATTTGAGTGATCTGAAGGCATAGGGAAGGCCAGGAGTCAAGTGAGTCGGATCCATGTCAAGGAAAACTCCAAAAGGATTTGGATTATGCACACATCCTGATGTACGTGGTTTTAGGGGTCAAACCCGTGTATATACGTGATTATAGGTTTAAAAGTCGCGTGTATTAATTTTCACATGTTTTTAGGGATGGTCAAGGAAACATCAAAGGATAAAAAATGCTCCAAGGGGTCTAAGGAGTCTGCAGAGGGACAGGGGAAGGCCATACAAGTGTGATTCACCTGGAGTGGTAAAATCAGCTATAACAATGTCCCACAAAAGAAAGTACCTTTTGATGTCCAGAAATATAAGGAAGTGTTCTTTGATGCATGACATGAGTTCATCAACAGAAATCAAGCATCAACTTCTGTTGTTGTTACCATGTCAAATGAAGGACCAATATTGGAAATGCCTCAATGTTTCGAACAATTATTTCAAATAAAAACGATAGAAAAGGTTAGTAAATTGAAATATTTCTTTAAGAGTTGTTTAGAATTAATAGAAGATAAGGACACTGTAGTAGAATTAGCAGCTTTAGTCGAAGAAACTCAAGGAATTGTGTGACCATAAAAGAAATTTAGCTATTGGAAAAAGACTGAAAACTGGTCACGAGGTAAGGATGAATTCCTAGATAGGTGATTATGACATGGATTATATTATTCTGGACTTGAGCTTAGATGTTAATATTCTCACCAGAAAAAATGGGAAAGTATGGGAAATTCGATACTAGTATGGTCTCCCATTCAACGAAGATTATCCAACTAGTTGAAGGTTCTTCCTATTGGTCGACTGACACATTTTCCTGTCGAGATAGAGGGACTCAGTACCTACACAAATTTTGAAGTTATAGAAATTTTTGAAGTTATAGAAATTGTGATTTTGGGGATCGAGTGATCTATTGACAATTAAACCATTATAAATTTCAGGAAGAGGATATTAACATTTGAGGATGTAGAACTAAGAGTGGTCGCACCAATTGATCCTCTAGAAGGCCAGAGATATGTCGAGCAGGTAAACAGTGAAGGAAAATATGGATATCTAGATCATATATACAATATTACTTCTGCGATTGATGACTATGTTAACACGATAACCGATGGAAAGATCAGTTGGAGAAGTATTAGTTATTTCTCATTGGACTCAAGAGAAGCTCTAGAGAACTGGCATAACTGATTACATGAAGTATCATGTAGAAATGTGCAAGAATAAAAAAATCTGTGCAACAGGTACGTACTAAAGGATGTGATCTAGCTACCTATGAAGGTTTTCCTAAATTGGAATTTTTTTCTTATAGAGTTTGAAGAGAAAGTATTTGAACCTCAACGCTTGTTAGCCCTGAATTTTGCATTGAAGGCTACACCTGCAAGATGGTGGGTAGATCATAAGCAGTCTATTTCATAATGGGCTCAATGTCAAAGATTGGTGGAAGTCCGATTTGGAGAAGAGGTGCTCGACACCAGTTAGAAATATGTAGGATTGACTAATCTTATTGAGCATATTGAGCGTTGTCATATGACATGGGAGACATCATTGCGACAAGAATGAGTATACTAGTTTGTACACACCTTAGACATGATACCAAGAAAATGGTATTCATAAGTTGAATTATGACAAGAAATAGTTGACTGGGAAATGTGAACTTCCAGTTTCACGCATACATTTGAGTTTGATGATGATAATCCAACGATTGATGTTGCTTTGCAAGTAATCAAGACTAAGATATTTGAAGACATTCCCGTGTCAATGAAAAGTTTCCATCAGAGCAGTGCGACCGTTCAACATTGGAAGGAGTACTACAATGTAATAGGTGAACCTGGCGATGATGATCCACACGACATAAATATTATTGAATCCGAGGGTACTCGAGCAGTGGATGGTTTAGGGAAATGAAGTGACAAATTTTTGAAACTTATTAAAGTAAATAAAGTAAATATTAGTTCTCCAGAGAAACCAAAATTTTACAATATCGTAGACTATTGGGATGATGAGACTGTAGGAAATATTACTGACTTATTACATGAATTCTAGGATCTATTTCCCAAATTTTTTTTAGAAATGAAGGGATTTGTTGGAAATCTGGGAGAAATGAATATTCCCCTAAATCCCAATGGTAAACCTATCAAACAACGACCATACAGACTCAATCCAAGATACAAATAAAAATTCAAGATAGAGTTACACATAATGCTAGACGTGGGAATTATAGAACCTGTCGGGGAATCTGAATGGATTAGACCTATGGTAGTACAAGACATGAAAACTAGTGAATCCCGTATCTGTGTCGACTTGAGGAAGTCGAATGATTCCTTTCTGTATGATCCATTTCTGACCCCATTTACAGATGAAGTGTTAGAAAGCGTTGGAGGACAAGAATTCTATTCATTTACTGATCAATTCTTTGGTTCCCATTAAATCATGATTAAAAAGGAAGATCGGTACAAAAAGACCTTTGAGATAGAATGGGTATGCTTCTAGTATACGTTAATGCCCTTTGGACTCAAGAATGATCCTGTTATTTTTTCTAGAATAGTTGTAGATGCTTTTAAATATTTCATCCATAAATTTCTTGAAGTCTACTTTGATGTCTAGATGATCTATGGGCTAGTAAAATATCAAATTGAGAGTCTTAGAAAGATGCTCGACCGGTGTCGATAGTTACAGATTTCCCTTAATTTGAAGAAGTGCATTTTTGTGCCCCTTTTGGAATCTTGCTGGGTCATGTGGTTTGCCGAGATGGAATACTGATGGATCTTGCAAAGATTGTGATCCTTGTTGACCTACCACCACCCTCGATAGTAAAACAATTGAGAAGTAACTTGGGACATATGGGGTATTATAGAAATTTCATTAGAGGATATGAAGATGTTACATCCCCTATGGAAAAATTGTTGAAGAAAGATGTAAATTTCCAGTGGAATGAGCAATGTCAAGTGTTAAAACCAAAAAATGTCCACATATCTCTTTATTTTCCAGACCATAATTATACATTATAATCCCACCATTATTTCCTACATTTTTGACATTTACAACTAAAATTACACCAAAAATGGTCCAAAACATTATTATTCCTTCCCCCATAAATACAGGGAAGTTGAGCATTTATTGTGACATAACCCCACTCTCTCCAAAAAGGAAAAAAAAACCCTAAAATGAGAGTGGGTCAAAAACCATGGACAAATACCATGCACAATACAATACCATGGGTCATCACCATGAGTAAGAAAACCTGGATCACCCTATAAATACATTGTGAAGATCTCCCCACAAACATTGCTTAACTTTTCATTAGATTCCCAACTTTTGGACACTCCTCACATTTTCTGGAACCTTTTGTCCATCATAACCTTTCACCACACTATTCCATGTTGAACGTTGAGTTATTTCAGTGCAAACCCTAATCCCTTTACCAATGACAACCCTTTGTTTGAGATACATGGAGACTAGGATTGTCGCAGCCTATAGACTATTTCCTCAAACAACTGCAGTTGTTACGGAGAGAAATTCCTATGGCTTGGGGTACCACAACAGATAGCTTGACTCTAGAAATAAATATTTCCCAATATGCAATAGAAATAAAACATCTAACACTAAAGGATCAGACCTCGTACCTTATTCCGGACGGTTGAATTAGATACCCGTTGAGCTTTCCAATCTTCAGCTTGAATTGATATAATACTTCCTCAACAACAAGTAAACAATACAAGCATACTATATATCATGGTGTTAGATCTATTCTAGCATATATAATCAATAATGTAAAAGCATTTGACATATTCCCATGGATAAAATATTCAATCAAATACACATCATTGGATAGGAAAAGATATTTCTATTAATATAAATTAGAGATTACAAGATAGACACAACCTCTGACGGCACGTCTGCGAACTGGAGAAATTGAATCCCCCACTTGGGCCTCCACCACTTCAATCCTTCATCTCTCGATAGCAAGCTCACTAGTAAAAGGCAAGCTTGGGAAGAACAAAAAAGTGCTCCAAGGGACAAGGATGCAGACTCAAGTATAAGTTCCAGCAACAATGGACTATAGTTTCTTTGCTTCAATTCTCTCTTCTTGCCTTCAATGTACCAAGGGGTTCCTTATATAGCTTTCAAAGGGATAATGAAAGGTCGAATCCGTGCAATCTCAAGGCATATGGAAGGCCAGGAGTCATATGAGTCGGATCCATGTCAAGGAAAATTCCAAAAGGATTTGGATTATGCACACATCCCGATGTACGCGGTTATATGGGTCAAAATCGTGTATGTACGCGGTTATCTGGTTAAAAGCCGTGTATATCATTTTTCATATGGTTTTAGGGATGATCAAGGAAACATCAAAGGACAAAAAATGGTCCATGGGGTCTAAAGAGTCTGCAGCGGGACAGGGGAAGGCCATACAAAGTGTGATTCACCTAGAGTGGTGAAATCCGCTATAACAGATGCCCCCTAATGTGTGAGGTCAGAGGGGTCATACGATGGCTGAAATACATTATAAGTCCATCCCAGAAGTGGAGTGATGAAGGATCCCAAATGGAAGACCAGCCACCCAATCAACATAGTACAATAATACAACTCTACATATAATTGCAAATAGATATAGCACTCCCAGATACATAAGAGTACAATGGCCATGAATAGGAATAATACATGATATCACATATGTGGTCATTGCCACGTACAATATACATAGATCAAAATCTCCATGATGAAGATATACAAAAAGGACCATGATCTCCATAATGGCTGGAAATGTTTGACATATACTGGAATCAAGTCACGAGAGCTGAAATCTCATGAACATTGGCACGATCAAGGAGGTAGCATATAAGAGATGCCACCAATCTGGAAAGTCTTCTACACAAACCGCTACGAGTACATGTCCTACTATGCGAATAGAGGTGTCGAGGTCGAACATAGTAGTCCATTGTCTGATTACCGGTCATTGATGTATACCGTTAACAGACGCGAGATTACCCATCGATAATGAAAATGGGAATCAAGGTACTAGAGTGCAAACTAACAAGTGTGAATAGATGTGTTGAGGTCGAACACTTGAGAGGATCCATCAATCAGGGGACATTGATGTATTCCCAAAAAACTGTCGATGGCGAGAGAACCTGCCACTGATGACTGCAAGTCTGAAGGTACTCAAAAGGACTCTAGACTCCAATCCCAAAATAAATGATCGGAAGTCAATGGGATGAAATCTGCTGGAAGGAGGGCATTAAGGCATCCCCCATCATCCAACACGAGGTACTCAACAAAGCTGTATAATGTGGAAGGACTCGATCATAAGGTGCACGAACCAGTAACTGTACCGGGAATGGCCGACATGCAAAGTCAAGATAACTGAGGATTGGCCGACATAGGTTTCAACTTCCTTCGAACAAGAGCATAATGGCGTATGGTGACTAAATGAAGGCAGCATAGACTCGATATACAAACTGGGACATCTTTGTGACACAGGAGGCATCAACAAAGGCTCCATAGGTACTGGAGGCTTAATCAGTCAGTGGAGATAAACTCAGAAAAATGAGTATAGCTCCTAAAGTCAAACTATAACCCAACCAATGGATGTGATATACAGTGCTCTGTTCGAAGGCGACATGACTCGACAGCTGCCAAAGATAACATCTTTCCTTGTCCGGCTTTTTGGTTTTTTTGATTTTTTTTTTGGACTTTTTCAGTTATTTGAAAAGCTTGAAAAAAGAATAAACTAGCTTTATAGTTACAAACTAGGAGGAGACGAGTGTCATAAGGGAAAATAAACTAGTTCCAAGAAGTGGAACATACCTATGTTCAATGCAAGGATACATGTGTAGGATATCGACACTCGGGGGAAAATCCCCTCCCGGTAAAAAGGGAAATCAAGCTGCGATGGATATAAAATGGCTCTGCATGGCTAGACATGAGACAAGCTCGGGCTCTATGGCTGAAATACAATGTCAGAGGAGCCGGCATAAAGCTCAATAAGGCAGGCAAAGCTCATGAAAATGCATTCACAACTTGACATAGGGGAGTCCTGAGGGAAATAGGCCAGCATAAGATCAAGAGGAGTATGAGGCTCTTGCGAAATGTCATGGCAGTACTATACAACAGACTCCCGGACCTAAGAGAGGACTCACAGCATGGGTACCAAATGCAAAGGGGAGCTAACTAGGGTACCCATGTATAGGAAAGCTCTACCATTCACATAGTACCACTTCTAACAACAACATGAAGGTTCCATGATACCATGGAATGGGTTCGTACCTAAGGTTAAGATGGAACGGTCATAAGGCAATGCATAAGTGCAAGCGGATGTGAAATCCTAACCTATATGCCAGTTCAGACATAATACCTATGACAGGAATGAACGGGTCGAAACCTTGGAGAGAGTGTACAAAAACTGGACCCTACATGACAACCATATTAGTCCAAAATAACCCAAAATAGTCAATAAATAATCCAAATTATAGGATATCGGGAGGAATGATCATGACAATGCGCCCAAAGGAAACAATGTAGTGAACAATGGGACATAAAACAGAAAGTAAGGTGTAGACCCGACAGTCATGTATCCACTACCACCCCCGTGAGGGTGACCACCAGTGTAAAGACCGAGCGAAGGGAGTTAACATCCTCCACAAATGGAGTAGAGGGAAGAATGTGACCACTTCAAATCTATGAGCAAGGTAAGGGGTTGTGATGCCCCCAAGTCTGACACAAGGTCCGTACTATGACCAAGGACGGGTGATAAGAAACTAGGCATGCCAAAAATAAAAGCACCCAAAATCAAGAGAGCATAAATATATTCAAGTAACCACGATCCCAAAGGTCAACTAGTGCACAAAGAGCACACTCCAAAGAAAATCTACATCCAAAATACAAGCAAACCAAGGGGAGGATATGTGAGCTCCCGAATGCAGTAGGTATGTCTCGCCTAGGAGAGGATTGAAACTCCCATACACTACAAGTGGAGGTACATAACCAATTATAGTGTCCCTCAGCTTCAATGCATAAAGCGACTGTGCTGTCCGACCTCTACCTGGCCGGGACACCTGCAGAATAACCTCTACAAGTACCCCCTCGATATCCTAGGTAAGGTCACTAAGGTCACCTCAATATAATCAAAGCTCAGGTGGATAGTTGAAGGTGGATGTGACCATATGGGCAGGGTAGCAAAGCCCGAAACTCTTGAAAGAGCCCCCAGATACGAATACAATCCTGGAAATATCTTCGGTGCTACTCAGTTATGACCAGGGGTCATCCCAATCATAACTGCTCACACTGCCTCGTGCTTAACTCCTGTTTGAGAGGAGGATCCTGAGAACAATGGTTATACCAAGGATTTCACACTCTCACCTAGACAGACACCTAGATGTTGTTGTTTAGTGATCTTGGAGAATTGACTTACAATGAACTATTCCAAGATCCTAAAACCTAAGCTTGTTGATGCACCCTATAAAAGAAAAGAGTGTAATTCATTTTAATTTAGCGTTGATTTTAGTTGGCTATAATTACTCAAAGGGAAATGGCCGTGCAACTAATGACATTATGACTCAGTAGTGAAATAAATATGCACACCATAACAAACAATGCTAAGTGCAATCTTTGTCAAATGAAAAATAGGGTATGCCACTACATGAGATGCATAAATATATATTCCTTTCCGAACACCAATGCAATCCTTCCTATATGAAAGCCTAAACACAACTCTCATCCAAGAAATCCAATGCAAGTAACTCCTCAAATCCATATCTAAGATGCAACTAAGAGTGCAACTACTTTGTATTTTTCAATATAAAAGAATGAAAAATGCAATAAAAGTCATCTAAAACTCTCAGTCTCTGCAGCAAGTATAAAAGACAAGCCCAGCAAGACACCAAGACAAAAAGAGTAATGCACTAATGGAAAAACAAAAAGGAAAAATGACTAAAACTACTTTCAAAGAAAAATCAATGAAAAATCGGTCTCTGGTCACAAAAGAAGCATCCAATAGACAACATCAGACCCAAGGAAGACCCAACCACACTCACAACCCACCCAACAACTTCCCACAACATCAAACTCACCAAAAGGGAGGATGTACGCGACTGTTTAAAGAAAAACTGCGTATATACACGACTTTTGGCCAAAAACATGAGTGTATACACGGATTTTGGCCAAAAACCTACGTGTATACGTGACTTTTGGCCAAAAATCTGCGTATGTATGCGACTTTTGGCCAAAAACCTGCGTATACAGAGAAGGCAGTGGTAAAAAGCAGGCCAAGGGTCAAACCAATAAAAGGGAGTGTCAATGGATGAACATACTATAAAATGCAACACATAAACAAGGAGAAACAAAGAGCAAGTCAATAATATCAAGCCCATTGTGCCTGCAAACCCACAAATAAAAACAAGGAACCTCCCCAGTGGAGTCGCCAATTTTGTTACGGAGAGAAATTCCTATGGCTTGGGGTACCACAACAGATAGCTTGACTCCATAAATAAATCTTTCACAATATGCAATAGAAATAAAACATCTAACACTAAAGGATCAGACCTCGTACGTTATTCCTGACGGTTGAAGTAGATCCCCGTTGAGCTTTTCAATCTTCAGCTTGAATTGATATAATACTTCCTCAACAACAAGTAAACAATACAGGCATACTATATATCATGGTGTTAGATCTATTCTAGTATATATAATTAATAATGTAAAAGCATTTGACATATTCCCATGGATAAAATATTCAATCAAATACACATCATTGGACAGGAAAAGATATTTCTATTAATATAAATCAGAGATTACAAGATAGATACAACCTCTAACGGCACGTCTACGAACCGGAGAAACTGAATCCCCCACTTGGGCCTCCACCACTTCAATCCTCCATCTCTCGATAGCAATCTCACTAGTAAAAGGCAAGCTTGGGAAGAACACAAAAGTGCTCCAAGGGACAAAGGGATGCAGACTCAAGTATAAGTTCCAGCAACAATGGACTATAGTTTCTTTGCTTCAATTCTCTCTTCTTTCTTTCAATGTACCAAGGGGTTCCTTATATAGCTTTCAAAGGGATAATGAAAGGTCAAATTCGTGCGATCTCAAGGCATATGGAAGGCCAGGAGTCATATGAGTTGGATCCATGTCAAGGAAAACTCCAAAAAGCTTTGGATTATGCACACATCCCGATGTATGCGGTTATATGGGTCAAACCCGCGTATGTACACGGTTATCTGGTTAAAAGTCGCGTATATCATTTTTCATATGGTTTTAGGGATGATCAAGGAAACATCAAAGGACAGAAAATGGTCCATGGGGTCTAAAGAGTCTGCAGCGAGACAGGGGAAGGCCATACAAAGTGTGATTCACCTAGAGTGGTGAAATCCGCTATAACATCAGTGACCCATTTTAAAGGTATTTTTTGTCGTTTTATTGCAATTAGTTAGATTAAAAATATTAAATTATTGTTTTTGATCTATTAGAAGTCGAGGTTGAGAAATACCTTGCACAATGAACTCTACCCTTTGATTGAACTAATTTAGGGTAGGTGCTTTTGCACATAGTAGGGGAGAAATCCCCACTACAATTTTGGTGACTCCATTGTCTCGATCCCCTTGGTTCTCTATTTTTGCAGGTTTTTTGTTGGTTTTTTCTACTTAGGTACCTTCATCTATCACAGATTTGACCCCCCTATGGCAGATCCAAACCAGTCTTGTCACAGTGCCTGCCCCCCGGCCTAAGTCGAAAAGTTTTCCTTAAAAAACCCTTAGTTATGGCTGGATTGCACTTATATGGTAGAAAGATGTGACCTAGGTTGCACCTTTTTTCTTGATAAGTGTGAAATATGTCAGGACTTCTCCCTCAATAAGTGCGACCTAGACCAAAACTCCAGATCACACTTATCTAGGCTTCCAGAGTGATCCCGGTCGCCACTGTGACCTAGATTTGTTCGACTTGTCAGGCATAAACCCCTGTTTTGTGTGACCTTAGTATTTTTTCTGAATTTCTATCCTGATCACGATAGTTTTACAGTTTTGTGTGACCTCGATCACACCTATTCCGCCGACAGGTGTGACCTGTAGTTTTTTCAGTCCTTTTCGATGTTTGAGAGCATTTTCCAGACCCCATGTTTGTGTTCTACCCCTTCCCCAACCGTTTCCTTCCATATATGATTGCTTACAACCCCCTGGTTTGTTTTTCGGTCCTCTTTTCCTTGTATGTGATCCCCCTTAGTTGATCTTGGTAATTGGTACCCCATGTGTGTTTCCTACAACATATGAAGTTACTTATATGCTCATTTACTTGTGTACATTTTTTTTTTCTGGAAGAATTTGTTGTTTGAAAAATATTTACTGTAATTTACTATTATTTATTTTTTTGCATTTGCATCTCGACAGTGAGATCACTAGGGTTTAGACATTACACATGACTTGTGCACACATCTCACACCCTAAAGTAAAATTCTTGGTTCATGACCCCAAGCTAAGCCTAAAATTTAACTTAACTCAACCAACATTGTACTCTCATTTGAGGACCAAAACAATATTGTAGTTAAGGTAGGACACTGGGGATATGCATCCAAATAACACCCCTTTTACCTCTAGGGTAACAAAATCCTCTAGTACTTGTTGACATGGTCACAACCAGTCTGTCGGGAGGCCCCCCGCTCTGCAAGAGTAAGCCACAACAAAGGGGTTTCAGAGGTAAGGGTGGAATACCGCACTCCATTTTGCACTAAAGTCTAACCTTTCATAGTCCTCCTTATGCATGTTGAGTACCATATTGGGTGTCAAGGACTAAAGGTCAGAGGTGCCAGGAAACCATCCCAGAAGTGTCATGAATGAGGGAGCTTGGTTTCCAGTATATTAGGGCTCTTTTACCTGAGGTCTCTCTTGGTAGTGGGATTCTCTTAGCCTCTAGTTCTTCTATTTTTTATTGTTTGGCTGTGGATTTGACCACCCAACAGAGGATACGATTTGTGAGGAGCTTGCATCTTGTAGTTAGGAGTTTGCTTGCACTTATAGCCCATAGGTTAGCGTATCATTTCATTTTAAAGGTAGTGCTGCTTGTTGGCTTTCTAATCGCTTTGTTGTAGACTCGCATGTTGTGACCTACTGCTACAGTTCTGTTTTAGAGCTTGATTTTTGGCCTGTGTGCCATAATTTATTAGCTATTATTCTACACAATTGGTTGTAGTTAGACTTTTGAGCTTTCATTTTACACCCTTTAGCCTTCATTTATCACATGATACACCATCTCAGCTGTGTCATTAACGAGGTAGCCTAGTTTCCAGTATATTAGGGCTCTTTTACCTGAGGTCCCTCTCGGTAATGGGATTCTCTTCACCTTTGGTTCTTCCATTACATATTGTTTGGATGTGGATTTTACCACCTAGCAGAGGATACGATTTGTGAGGATCTTGCATCTTATAGTTAGTAGTTTTCTTTCACTTATACCCCGTAGGTTAGTGCGTCTGATTTTCTTTATAGGTAGTGCTACTTGTTAGATTTCTTGCCACTTTGTTGTAGACTTGCATGCTATGACCCACCATTATAGTTCAATTTTAGAGCTGTCTTTTTGGCTCGTGTACCACCATTTATCAGCTCTCCTTTTGCACACTCAGTTGTAGTTGGACTTTTGAGCTTGTCTTTGACACACTTTAGCCTCCATTCACCACACAACACATCATTATGCCACCATTGCTCCACCATGTTACGTAGAGAGACTTATGGGTCATACCCCTCAGTTTGATTCCTTAAACCACCACCATCGGATCCATATTCAACATCATTCACCACCTTAAGAGACATACACCACATCTGAGTCTGGTTCAGATTCCTATCAATCTGAACCTACCTTGTTCAATGCCCCATCTAACCCCATGGATGGTGCACATCTAAACCCATTTTAGGGGGGATGGTTGATAGTGGAATCATGACCACTCCACCTACCATATCGGGCATCCATTTTACCATACCTATAGGTCCTGGTCCTAGTGGGATCCTTGCCACTGCACACACTGCTGCTAGTTCGCTACCCACTAGTGGTGGCCCCACTACATCCACCATGGTTCATCCTATACATTCATTTATGTGTGGGGGAAATGTCACTTCTACCACCATTCCGACTATTCACACTATTCCAGTGACTACTCCTACTGTCGGAATTCAACCATACCAACCCCTGTTTTCACGCGATAACTACATGCCTGCCTATCCCAGGACCATTGCTTTCCCTCCTTGATCTATTCCTGGTCCTAGTCTACCATTTATGGCTAGTCTCAACCTTCCTGACATAGCATGGTTGACTAAATTGACCCCATCCATCATGACCTGTTGTGGCCTCCCATCAGACATCCCTAAGTTTGAGGGAAAGATGAGAGAAGACCCTCAAAACCACAACATGTCCTTCCACTTATGGTGTTCCTCTAACGACATAGTGGATGATTCTATCCGATTGTTTCTATTGCAACACACACTTACTAGTGTTGCATCCAAATGGTATATCGAGATGCCCCATGCTACTTATCTTAACTTTTCCTCATTAGCCTCGATGTTTCTCTAGTACTTCCAACTACCCATCCGTTATGATGAGGGCATAGAATCCTATTATCTTGTCTACAGAACATTGCTACCCATATCATGCATCATATCCATGAGTGGCATCGTCGCTGTAGCTTGTGTAAAATCCAATTAGATGATAGGATTTTCCTTGATTGGTTTCTCAAAATCTTACTCCCCACCATCACCAAGGATATTGCATACGAGTGCCTACAAACTAAGGAAGAAACAATACTGAAAGCACAACAATTTGATCTTATCTATGCCCAATCAAGTTATCTTTATACCATCATACCCGATGCTCCCCATCCTGGCTCCTCATGTCAAGATATGTCAGGGGAATCCCATGTTGCTAATGGAGTTATTGGCTCTATTAATCAGTATCCCCACCTATACAAGGCCTCTCCTTCGATTTCTCCTCATTCTAGTACCATGCCTAGTGTTTCCCAACTAGGCTATGCCCTTGACTCTTCATGCGTAGTGACTTATTCTAGAGCCACACCTTTATACGCATCCACCACACCAGTTCCTCATGTTCATGGACTGAATTGCTTGGAACCTATGTGTAATGGCCAGATAATAGGTTTTGTAGCTCCTCTAGCTGCCCCTTTCCTACTACCACCTATGCAACCCACACTTGCTCCGGCCTTGACTCCTCTTGTTCCTCCAGGATATGTCTACACTTAGCAGAACCTCCATAACCAACCCACCCCCAATAACCAATGAGGGCAGGGAATATGACAAAGAGGTAGGAACCGAGGAAACAACCAACCTCAAGGAGGTGGCCAACAACCCAACCCTCTGAATAATGACAAAGCTAACCCCCCTGCAAAGAAACGCCAACGTCCACCTAGAGCTGGGAAGAACCCTTAGTTGCAGACTAACCATCCATGCACCATTTGTGATACTTACGACCATTACACACATTAGTGCCCGCATATGAACCGAGTCTACCATTTGTTACAAACTAACAATCAATGTGATCCTAATGCGACTGCTCCTACTCCTATTGTGTTGTAGAACCAATTACCGAACAAGGGAATGGTTGCAACCCAACCCTTGGCAACACAAAATACCACATCCACTTATGTGGGTCGACCTATTAATCCTGGTGTCCATTACCTCATGACATTGTTGTCTGATGTCAACTTACAGACTCGATGAAACTAGTATGGATCCACCATGGAAATCGTTAATCCCTCCATGACATCTACCTCTACCGATCTAGATATGTCCTTATATTTGATGAAATAACCCACGAACGGGACTTCCAAAGTCCTATAATTCCCTTTGCATCATGCCACGAACAATACCACTGCCAGAGCCACTCTTAATTACAGTATCGTTAATGACTTGGCCCAGTATCCGTCTGGCATTTATGCCCTGGAATTCCTTCAAACTTGTCCTTCACAACACAAATATTTGTTATCTGCTCTAGGTTCCTTCGATCTCTCTAATCCTAGGTTGATCACTTTCGACTTGGATCAAGGAGAACCCCAGATTCCATTATCCATATGCTTCCAGGTTCCAGTCACTATTCATAATTTGGTCATTCATCAATGCATCATCGATGAGGGAGCATCCACCTGCATTATTTCAACCTTTGTTTGGCAGAAACTTAGATCCTTAACCCTTCAACCTTCAACCATCACCCTTCATTCTTATGATGGTCATGTTGCTAAACCCTAACGCATTCTCCCAAATTTCCTTGTTCAGTTACCCGAAAAAACTGTATTGATTGACATTGAGGTTGTTAACTCACAACTCGATTATAACCTCCTCCTTGGATGTAGTTCTATGTATGCAATGCAAGCTGTCGCTTCTACCATATTTTGACTCTTGATGTCCCCCCATGATGGTAATATCTGACTATCAACCAACTAATGTATTATGATCCTAAAGGACTAGCCACTCCATAGTTTTTCCTCCCTACTATCGACACCACCATCGACAACGTATCCATCCCCTCCTTGTTTACCATTGGTCTAGGCCTATTTACCAATGATCCTTTGACGAACACCTTTTTTTCCATCCCCCCACCTTGCTAGATGACATATCGTATTTGTGTACTATCACATCTGGTAACATTATGATCTCCTCGTCACCTCAGCCGCAACCCCAATCATAGACCCTGGGGAATTATTGGGGTTCATTCCCCATACACATGATCCCTTTCCTCTTTCCGCCTTCTAGAATTGTGAGTAAGCTAATCATGGCTACTGTCAACCTTCTGAGCTTCACTTTGGGTATTCCCGTGTGGTACCTAGATCCACCCACCCTTCCCCCGAAACCACAAATCATGTTGACACCAGTACAACCTATTGAGACTGTGTCACACCCACATCTTGGTACACAAATGAATTCTTATGTATCTACTACTTCCCCCCATCCTCACACGAAGACTACAAATGATTTCTTCTGTATCTACTACTTCCCCTGACACCACAAATCATGTTGACACCAGTACAACCTATCGAGACCGTGTCACACCCACATCTTGGTACAAAAATGACTTCTTTTGTATCTACTACTCCCCTCCTCCTCCCATGAAGACTAGGGGAAAGGAACCCAAAGCCCCAATAGAACCACATGATCCTCCTACTTGTGCTTTATGTGATGTACAAGGACATGCGACAAAAAATTGTCCCAATTTTCCAATCCTTTGCATCCACATGCACATAGTAGTCGAGATCGATGCCACTCCTATGATCAACATACCAACCATACCTGCGGTTAAAAACAAATCACTATGAACCAACCACCCATGTGCAGTTTGTGGCCTATATGGTCATTATTCATACCACTTCCTGAACTTTCCTGAGTACCTGTCACTCCTCAGTGACCTTCGCAAGCACTCCCATGAGTCTAAAATCACTGTACTTGAGGAGATACACCCTCCGTCCTCTTACTTGAACACCAATAATACCATTTACACAATCTCTACTTCCAGTAGTCCTTCCCCCTCATTGACTATGGAAGATCCCCCTGATATATACCTAAACCACTTTCATGATGATGAAGAGATCCTTAAAACCACCACCAATTTTACCCCATTGCACTTAGTCCACAATGTAGAGTCAGTTCTTCCCATTAAATGCCAGATTCCATCACTCTACCTTGTCGTCGAGCTTCTACTTGATACTTCACCATCGAAAAAACATCTACGCATGCCTGAACAAACTGATGAGGACCTTCGTGATTCTCTCCAAATGATCGAAGCGACTAAGACCCAGTCAAAGTCTCATTATGACTCTCACGTCCACCCACACACCTTTAGCGAGGGGGTCCTTGTCCTTGTCTATGACCAAGACCATGATAAGAATAGAAAAGGGAAGCTCAAATCCATGTGGTATGGCCCTTATTTCATCCATCAATGTCTCGACAAGGTATCATATCTCCTTGCTGACTCTTATGGTGCCTCTTGAAGAATCCCTGCAATGGGATCTACCTCAAGAGATTCTATGCCTGAACTTGCCCACTGTGCATACCCTTATATCATAGTTTTTATTTCTTGTTTTACATCATTTTTACCATGAGTCTCACAGTTAGTTTCCTTAGTTTCTCCAAATGGATCCTACCTTTCCCTCCTATGTTGGTTTCGCTGATGATGCAAGTAGATGGTCTCCTAATCTCGCCTTGGCTGCGTGGGTCATTTATTCCCCATCACATGAGTTGATCCATATCGAAGAAATTTGTGTTTGTATTGCTACCAATAACTAGGCTAAGTATGATGATGTTACTGGTATCTTGACCACATGCCTTCACTTGGGTATTCGTCGCCTTGATGTCTTCCTAGACTCTTAGCTGCTTGTCACCCAGTTGAATAACTGCTACTGGGTACACAATCTTGGTCTCTTTAGAAAGTTCTTGCACACTAGACACTTGGTTAGACATTTCTAATCCATCTCATTCATGCATGTTCCCAAAAGTATCAATAATGTAGCAAACCAAATCGATAATGACGTTCTAGAGTGGCACATCAATCAACGCATATAAAAAATAAACTACATCATGCATACATATGTTATATACACATATAGGCATAGTCATCGCCGTAACAAGAGACTCATAAAAACCCATAAAAATATAAAAATATGCATCCATGTGCATTCATATCATATCATAATGTTCAGTACAAAAAGAGAAGCTCCATAGGATTTTTCATCTGATCATACATATCATACAAAAAAATCCCCATGCTCAAATGCATTGGGGGAGATATCACACACTACTAGTCTAAGTCATCCTCCTCTGACTCAGTGTCCTCCTCAGTAGCCTCATCCTCATCTGAGCTCTCCTCCTCCATTGACACGTCACCCTGTGCCATCTCTGACATACTTAGAAGAAACCATGATCCTCCTCATCAGCGAGATCCACTCTGGAGGAGCTCTATAGCACACGATGATCAGATCATCATCTAAGTACTCCTACCCATTGGTGGTGACCCCCTCCAATAATCATTCCATGTCTAGCCATAGTGAGTCCAATGTAGCACTTTGTCACCTCCTGTTCTTGTGAGCAGGTGGATCTAACCCCTCCACCCTGCCCCTGCGTTGCTGGTACCCTGATTGAGGGTGCAATCCCACGTCTGCACATGCACACAGTATCTCATCAGTATCAATCACATGTATGATCCAACTACCACAATTCTAGTAAACTATATATGACTCAAACCACAAAGAGTCATGTATATGTACCGCCAGGTCCCCAGACCTGTCCTGGAGGTCGAGGCATCTATGTGTCTCCCTGGTAGTCCATCCTAGTGTATGGATAGTCCTCTATGAGGATAGGAAGATTTGACCACTGTGCAAAAATATCCTGGGTGAAGAAACAACCCACGAAGCCTCCTCCGTCTTTGATCATCATCTCACACCATCGCCTCATGCGAGGCTCATGGGTTCCCTTGTTGCGCACCGCCAGATGCGCTCAAAGTGTCTGTAGTCTCTCAAAGAAGAATGGGAATAGAAAGGATGGGAAACAAAATTCCCTGTCCGCCAAGCTACTCTTGTCCAGCCCACATCAAACCAATGTTAAGTACATCTGGGCCCACCCATAGTAGGTTCCCCTCAGAACACTCTCGATCAGTAGTAGTTGGCCGCCCAAGATCTTGTGAGGACCTTTCAATCCCAATATCCATAACACCATTGCTGCCACTCCCTAAGTCTCTAGTCTCTCAATGTCGCACACCAATATATATGACGCATGTACATAAGTCGAGGCATAACAATGTCTGGCACACAAGTCATCCATCAAAACCCCCATCAAGAGTTTCGAAAAGATATCACTGATAATGCTTAGCAGTGGGAGTCCAATCAAAAAGTGCACATCCCAAAGGGTGATATCCAATGACTCACCTTGTATGTGTTGGACACACCAGGCACACAAAGAGGGGGGAGGGTGAATCTGTGTGTGCAGTTTTTATTACTTTTTCAACTTTAACAATCAACAACTTATTCATTATTATGAATTATCACATTATCATTATATCATCATCATATCATCATCATCACATAGAAAGCATAGCAAGAGAGTACACAATATTTTTACATGGAAACCCAAGTCCCGGGGGGAAAACCATGGAAGTCTTTTTAAAATAGTTTTCCAGAAATAATTGGAAGGAGGCAACAACCCCCTTATTATAAAAACTTCAATTTTTCAGCTTCAACTATAAGGAGGCTACGACCACCTGATTTACAGGCTTCAACCTGAAGGAAGCTACCACTCCCTAATTTTTTGACTTCAACCGGAAGGAGGCTATGACCTCCTTTCCTTGCCTCGTCCTGCCACCCTATTAAGAAGATAGACACTGAACTACTGAACCACAACCACACTGATCCTGCGGACCTACTAATCAACACATGTACTATACTTCACAATCTATACCACATTGTACATCCACTTCCACTACTAACCACTGATCACTGTCTGCTATATCACACTGCTCACCAACTAATCACTGTTTGATGTATGAAATTGCTCATCATCTGATCATTATTCATAAACTCATCACTTTCTCATCACTGCACTAGAACTGAACCAGTAGCCTATCCATATACACTGTACCAATCAATCTGAGTTTGCACACCAAACTCAGTCCACCTGAGTCAAACTAATTTCTCATACAACCCAACCAATCTGAGTTAGACCATCTGCACATAAGAGAACCTGTTCCAATCCTGCTCAACCGAACCTGTGCCAAATCAAATATGTAACTGCTCAAATACCTGACCACAACTGCTTTATGAGAAACCTACTTTCTTACTTGGTCAAGATAGGGTTAGGATAGTTCAATTACAACATGAACATGAATTTACTCACCCAATCTTAGTCATCTCAAGTCCTGACAACTACCTTAGTTAAGCAAAGCTTGACACACAACATCAACCAACCAACTTCAATTAAGAAGATGGTCAACCAACAAACCCTAAGATAGAATTAATCAATCAAACTATGCATTAACCACGAGTCTTAATTACCTTACTACTCTCAGTCAACCTTATGACTCCTAGAATAAGGTCTTTGACTTTGGTTAATCAAATCAAACACCAAATCCAATAAAAAAGATAGAAAACTCAAACTCAACATATGCTATCAAGACTCAATCTCAACTCATATTCAAGGGTTTATTCAAAATGAATACTTACAGTCAATGTTAGTCACTTACAGTCTGTCAAATCTAGGCAAATGGTGTTTCCAAACTCAATCAAGATAAAATAAGAAGAGGATATAATCAATCTGACTTTAATAATGGATAATTCAGCAAAATCTAGTGTAGTATATTACACTCAAACTTGTCAACTTACGACACTGTTGCAAACCAAAAGAATGTTTCCTAATTGCAGCCAAATTAGGTCAAGAGTATTATACAGTCAATACTGTCACAACTTGTTAGTCCTCTTACACACACAATTACCAACCCAACTTGTAATCAAGTACTGTAAAAAATTTGACAACTTGCAACATAGGGCTAATATAGCTTTCCAAATAATATAATTCAAATCAAACTCAAGTCAAACACAATCAGCTTGTCAAGGTTTTCAAGTCAATGAAAGATCATTCAAAAGGATGGTCAAAATGTAGTATTGTAGAGTAAATAGACATATAGGTCTGTAATTAATAAATCTGAATTCACATCTTATTACAATCTGAATTCATATAGATCAGACTTGACAAATGCAAACATCCAATAACTTGTATATTGAGATCTTAACTTACTACTGTTTGGTTCAATTCTGTGCACACTATGTTTCTTGTGTAGCCTTTGGACAGGTGCAGACCTAAGAATCAGAGAGGTGACTCTACTAATCAGACCAAGAGATGGTTCAAGGAATTCTTTAGTAGCCCAAAAAATCCCCAGTCAAAATGCTCCCAAAAAAATGAATGCGTTTTTGTTCTTCCTTTGCTGCCCACGAACATTCCTCAGACAACAAATTAAATATTAGTCTAAACTTAAAAAAGGAAAGACAAACTTCTTATACCTGTGGCTGCTAAGTAACACACAAAAAAATGATTGTCAAAATTCTGGTTCTCTGCTGCTTGCAAAATTCCTCAATCCAAAAGTCACATTTTTTATGGTTTAAACGATGGCAGTTGAAGTGTATAAATACACGTTGAGTAGGGAATTTTGAGGCCGACCTAATGAGAGTTAAAAAAAAATTTAAATTTAAATTTGATTTATTTAAAATGTTTTTAATATTTAAATGTTATATTAAAAACATGTTTTGATGCAATGACCTTTTTAATTAATTTATTAAAAAAATTGAATGAAGGGTTTCAATGACTTATTAAAATGTTTTATTATTCAATTTAATTCTTATTTTAATTATGTTTTTGTTTATTAAAACATTTTGATAATGGGGTTTGACCTTCATGAGTATTCAATTTTCAATGATAATGGTACGTCTAATTAAGTGTTCAATTTTCTTTAATATTTGATTTGTTTGTTATTAAATGTTTTTAAACATTTTGGATTAATGATAAGGGTTAAAATTACTTATTAAGTTATCAATAGATGTTTTCACAATTTGACTTAGTGTGAAGACGCGGGTTTAAAGGTCTTTGGGTCAAATGTGATTCAAGGGCTAATGTAATGGTACAATGGTTATCATTAGGGCGTTATTAGTGTTTTTAGAAGCAAGGCATACAACAAAGGGTAGAATGTAGGCTTAAGGACCAAGGGTAAGGGTGTCAAGGACTAATCAAAGGTGCACCAAGTTGCCAAGAGCCCCATCCTCATGACCATCAAGGAATCAAGTGTGTGGGTCCAAGGACTCTCCCTTGAGCACTAAGACCACCTTACTTTACAACACTCAGATAACCCTCAACACTTTATCAAACCAATAGCATCAGGTGCAGGGGTGCCTAAACTTCTTCTAGGGTACCATGACCTCTACAACACACAAATTTCTATGTAAAGGGTCATTTGGACTCTTGCAACTTCTTCAACCCACCAAGGACACATTCTAGGGAAGTAGGGCATGGTTGTGGTATTGGGGAACCAGAGAAACAACTGTGGAACCATAGAACCAAGTTAGGTGTAATTAAACACTCTACAGGGTGTCTAGGGATTTTTCCATTGTCCGAAGGGCTCCAAGGGCTTCAGACGTGGGCTTGGACAAATTCAAAAGGTCTCCTTTGACATTGACAACTACTTAACCCTCAGGGACTTTTCAAGGGGAACCAAGACACACTTGTTGGCATCAATGACCATGCATTGTTGGCATCAATGACAACTTAATCAACAGTATGATGAAACACTTCGAGTCTCTATCCCAAAAGATCACCAACTTGTTCATCAATAGCTTTGTTTAATGCATAAAGGGGATCTGGAATAACTTCAGCAGCCCACACTTGGCAAGTGTATCCTGTACCGCTCCATCCTCCTCTACCTCATCTCTAAGGTCACCGATGTCTCACTCTCGCCATATGACTCTAGGCATCCTGCACATCTTAAAAGTCTCTGTTAGACCTAGTTCATCAAAATTTTCCATTATGTCCTAGGTCGCGCATGTTAGGCCTTTTTGTGCGACCCAAGTCATGCAAAAACACTTGACAGGTGCGACCTGGGTCACGCTTGTCTGCTGAACAGGTGCGACCTAGGTTGCGCTTGTCTTCCTGATAGTCGCACCTATTTTCTCGATAGGTGGGACTTTGTCTCGCATTTTCCCTTGAAAAGTGTGACCCAACCTCGTGCACCCTTCGGGATCAACCGAGCCCCCCACAATGAGAAGAAGCCAAAACTAAACCACAGAAATTGACGGTCTAGTTGAGATTTCGTACCTACAACTCATAGATAGGAAAACCGTTGGTCCAATTAGAAGAAATCATTAGGTTTGCTCTGGGGCCCTCCATTCCAACTCAACACTGCATCGTGAAAATGACATGTGTCATGTGGTCCCCCTTGTTTATAGGACTCCATTTTGTCAACTCTTTCTTCCGTGCATTGTAGAGGCATTCGACGTCCGTCTTTCATGTCTTTCACACTGCCGAGTTTGGTTTTTGTCCTCTATCTACTAATGAGACCCACATCTTGTGCTCTCCCTATGATTTTTTGGGTCATTTCCCAGAGTTACCTTGATTTATGTGCCATCGCGTAAATCAAACATTGTATGTATTGGCATGCATTGGACACAATGGACACACTGAGAGGGGGGTGACTTAGTGTGAGAGAAGTTATAAAATTTTTACCTTATTTTAATCAATCATAGTATATTAATCATTATGTCATCAATCACATAATCAAATTCATCATGAGTCATAAGCACAACATCACATCAAAAGAGACACAAGAATATATGGAATTTTGATCTTTATTTATTTTACATGGAAGTCAACAAACATCTCAATTACAATCAACAACAATTGATAAAAAGAGCACCAACTCTCATAATAGGACCCATCCAGGTTTTATTAGCTCCAACTAAGAAGGGTTTGAGGAGTCCAATCCACAAGTGCAAGATTCTTCTTGCAAGCAATCATATGGATCTACTGCACAACCAACCTCTGCTCTGCACATCATTATTCTCATCAATATCTGGTAAATTTTCTCATCACTACTGCTCAACACTGCTGTTCATCACTGTTGCTCATTACTTCTGCTCATCACTGCTGCTCAACACTGTTGCTCATCACAGCTGCTCATCACTGCTGTTCATCATTGCTGCTCATCACTGTTGCTCAAGTATCTCTGCAAATCAACTTTTCTCATCACTGCTGATCATTCTTTTATGCTCATTAGTATTGCTGGTCAAGCTGGTCAATCTTCTCATGTACACATCATTGTACACCTCATCATACACAATTACTGAACAAGTAATTCTTCTCTACTTTCACTGAGCATAAGGAATGCATCGTCATGTATCATCATCATAGGTATGCATCATCATCATAGGGTATGTATCATCATCATCAAATATACATAATAATCATCTTAGTGTGCACTATTTATGCATTATCATCATCAAGTATACATCATAGTGCATAGGAGAGCATCATCACACTATGGTAAGCATGTACATCATATTGTATAGGAGTGCATCAACATAAAAGTGTGTACATCATTATCACATGAATTATCATCATAAAGTGTATCATATCATAGCATAAAGGTACGGAACATCATCATATCCTCCATAATAACTTCAAATATATATTCCAATATAGAGGCTCACATACTAAGATCAAATATGAACTCTATCCATGAGAGACATGTGCCATCACAAGAGAAACCTAGAAGCATGAACCATACCTTTTTGAATATCAAAAGATGAAGAAAAAATAGAAAAACCAAAAGAAACTCTATTTTTGTCATCACATGGCCCTCGTAAAAATACTTTCAACGAGCCAAGAATTTTGTAATTGCGATTCTGTATGAGAAATCTATGTCAATTTTAGTGAAGAGGCCCAAAAATTTTCCTGTAAAAATGAACTGCTCCTTTGCTGTTGCGAAAAAAACCTCAGACCAATCTCCATGAATTCACTTCTCTACTTCCATCATTGACTGTTTTTGGATGTGTTTATATACACATTAAAGTGGACATGTTTCATGTTGGCCGACTTGTCTTCAAAGGTAAGAGTGGTAAGAATTTAATTTTTTAATTAAAATTTGTAATTTGAATTTTTAATTTGACTTTTAATTGTCACACAAACTTCTTACCACTTCAATGGTCAAACCTTACCAAATAATTGCATGTATTTTCTTTTCCATATAATAGGGTGTCCACCACATAAGCCATATGTATGACCAAGGACTTCAAACTTCTTACCACTTCAATGGTCAAACCTTACCAAAGAATTGCATGTATTTTATTTTCCATATTGTTGGGTAAAATACTGTCTTGATTAATTCACCTAATATTTAATTATCAACCAGGGTTGATAGGCTTAGAGTTGACACAAAATATATGCGAAGGTAGAGGGGTTCCTAGGGTATCATGGAAATATTTTAACAAACAAAAGATCAAAAGATCTTTCAAAATGAAAAACTGAGTCAAACTCCTAAGAATTCAACTATCAAGGTAATTGAACAGAATACTAGACCAAAGTGGTATCAAGTTATAATACTCTACTCTATAAACAATTACTAAAATATAAATATATAGACAATGTTATTCTACAACAATAAATTACTTTATATAAAAGGATCTATTTTACTATTAAACAACTTTAGAGACTGACTGCACAAGGAAAGATTTACAAAATTACAACAACTAGATATGCTTCTAAAAACTATACATGCAACTAACGGATGTACATAATGATTTAAACTAAACTATCTAGTTCCATTCTCATGGGTTGTTCTAAGGATAAGGATTCACTGTGAGTGGAACAGTAGTAGGAGAAGTGTCAAAGTGATTTTCAAAGGAAGTGAAGAAACTAAAGGGAATCAAATCTAACTTAACCTCTATAAAGATGTGCAGACTAAGAAACGTCCAACTGCAAGCGATAGTAAACATGATAATTTATAAGCAAATAACTCCTACTTGCAAAGGATAGAATGATACTACAAGAAGGTAGGCATAACTTATAAACAAGTAGAAAACTTGATAAAGAGAAGCAAGTAGAAAACTCAATAAATATGATTTCAAATCCTATTCTATAGGTTTCTTTGGTAACCACCTAATTGGAAGGGATACATACTACCGATTATGATCAATTTACAAGGTACTAACAAATTTCCCTAATATTGACATATCTAATTCTAAACTATATATAAAAAGAAAGGGTGAAATCAATTCTAGCCAGAGATATAATTACAAAGCAATACAGTAAACCAAACTCATGACGAAGTTCTAAACATAGGGCAAAAAGAAGGAAGAAATAGGAATAAAACTTAACAAGTATTTTAAACAGCCTCATCTAATGCTTTTAAGAAGAAACACAACCATTGTATAACTACCACTATTAAAAAAAAATAAAAAAACTAAACAAACAAGCTCAAAACAGATTAAAAACGCTCAGGGCTGAATGAAAGGTTGGATAACAGACTGGAACACAGGTCTGTATGACAGGTAGAACAAGCTGTCTGAATGATAGTCTACACATAGAAAGCATTAAAATGTCAAGAAATAATTAAGCTAAATGATTTTGAGGTCAGCTGATCCATGCACATGATAATGAAATGTAAAGAACATAAATTAAACCTGTCTTATGATTAAATTCAATATATGAAATAACTTAAATTCAATTCATAATTAAAAACATCATTATCTATTTATTAAACAAGCTATAATATAACTAACTGAATTCATAACAAAATGGAAACGAGCATAATTGAATTTACTATAATTGAATCAAAGCAATCTATTCTATCAACATAAACCAAGCATTAAACTGGAAAGACTTGAAACAGAAATTGAAAGAAAATTTGAGCGCAACCGGTTGTAATCTATGCAACAGGAAATGAATAACATGAATGATTTTAGTAACTAAATTGCATAAACAAATTACAAATAAAAGTATGCTAACTGAAAAAGGGAAGAACGAAAATACATGAGAATATAAATCTCTGGTTGATGAGGGGCCCTCCCAGGAATCATAGTGATGAATTGCTAAACGCTACTAAGACACGATCATGCACAGCATAAGCATAATTTCCATTAAATTGAATAAAATTATTACAGAGTTTCTAGAACTGACTAATTACATGTATAGAATGGCTAGCTAACTATTTATCAACTCCTCTTGCATAGCAGCATTTGTATATATAGCGTTTTACAAAGGGCAATCAAGTCGACCCTTTGAGTGGTCGACTGCTCTTAAGATAAGTCAACCATTATGATAGATAACTAAATGAATAATCAACACATAAATTTTTCCTCCTTTGTGAGATGGTTCTTCTATGGTGCGTGATGTGGCATACAAGCTTTTGCTTTGGTGTGGTTGATGTCAAGGTGTCATGCAGAGGCATCATGTGAGCAATCTTCCAGAAAGGGGTTCGTGCTATCACTCTGGCGCATGGACAACAATTAGTTTATAGGATGTTCCATACTTTAATGCTTAGGAATCTATCAGTACCAGTGCGCGATTAGCTCGGAGGACTAAATGGTGAGCTATGCAATGAGTTGGATATGCTCTACACATATCTAGAATGGATGCAAGGTCTGTTCGTTATCTTACCGAAGACTAAGATCTACAATCTATTCTATCAATCTCATTTTTATAGGAAAGGGGCAGAATTGAATCTACTGTAATTGAATCAAAGCAATCTATTCTATCAACATAAACCAAGCAATAAACTGGAAAGACTTGAAAGGGAAATTGAAAGAAAATTTATGCGCAACCGGTTTCTTAACTCACGAAATGAAACTACATTAACAACATAATATCAAAGTGTAATCTATGCTACAGGAAATGAATAACATGACTGATTTCAGTAACTGAATTGCATAAACAAATTACAAATAAACTATGCTAATTGCAAAAATGGAAGAATGAAAATACATGGGAATAGAAATATATGGTTGATGAGGGGCCCTCCCAGCAATCAGAGTGATGAATTGCTAAATGATACTAAGACACGATCATGCACAAGATAAGCAAAACTTCCATTAAATTGAAGAAAATTATTACAGAGTTTCTGGAACCGATTGATTACATGTATAGAATGGCTAACCAACTATTTATCAACTCCTCTCGCAAAACAACATTCGTATATATAGATAAGTCGACCCTTTCAGTGGTCAGCTTCTCTTAAGATAAGTCAACCATTATGATAGATAACTAAACGAATAACCAACACATAATGTTTTCCTCCTTCTTCGCAAGATGGTTCTTCTATGGCGCGTGATGTGGCACACAAGCTTCTGCTTTGGCGTGGATGATGTCAAGGTGTCATGCAGAGGTATCATTTGAGAAATATTTCAGAAGGGGGTTCATGCTCTCACTCTGGCACGTGGACAACAAGCAGTTTATAGGCTGTTCCATACTTTAACGCTTAGGAATCTATCCGTACCAATGTGCAATTAGCTCGACGGACTGAATGGTGAGCTGTGCAGTGAGATGGATATGCTTTATGCATATCTATAATGGATGCATGTTCTGTTCGTTAGCTTACCAAAGACTAAGATCTGCAATAATGATTTCATATGTTAGCATATCATCAAATATCATCAGATTTAACCTATAAAATCTTGAAATAATGGAAATAAATCATAACTTGTATAAACCCAAAATATAATCGTACCTGGGGTTGAATAGCGATCTGCATGACAGAAAACATGCCAAAAGGTGACAAAAACTATGTCAAATATGTAAATTATTAGTCGAAAAATGATGACAAAACTGGGATCAACATCCCCCCAAACCGGAGAAATGCCAGGTCCCACTGAGCACAAAGAGAAGTAAATTAGGAAGAAGGATGAGCTGTGTCAGCAGATGCCTTCGACTTGGCAGATGAAGAAGGGGTTTTAAACTTCAATTTTCGAGCTTGTGATTTCAAAATAGCATGCCTCTCCTGTTGATTTCTATGAGACAAATTGATGGCCTTATTCAGTTCTTTGATGGTATTAACCTGCAAGTGCAAATATTTGTTCTCTTTCCGAAGACTTGCGATCATCTTAGCATACTCTTCATTTCGGCTAACTGATTGAGCCAATTCCCGAGTCAACTGATCTACCGTTGGCTGATGCGGATTAGATGGCTCTGTAGGTTGCTCAGGCTCTTGTCATCTCCCTGGAGGGAAAGATCAACAGTCAAAATTTGTGCTTCAGGACCCAAATCCTGAACAGGTGTAGAAATAGTTTCATGAATAGGTGCAGGGATGGTCTCATGATCATCATCTTCAAGCATTTCAAGTGAAACGCCAGCCAATGAGAACACAGGTGAGGTAGTGTTGGGTTTTCCTGTTTGGGCCACCCTGTCGGAATGGCTTGTCTGGATAGTGGGATGAAACATAGACTAAACCAATTTTTCCTTTTGGAATCTAGTGCAAGGTCGCGGCAGGGGTATAAATTCAGCAGATACAGGAATAACAAGGATAGAGTGAGTGGGAGGACTTGCCTCCGATGTGTCATCATCAATATGAACAACATTGGGGATTTTCTTCTCTGACGATGGGGATGGATTGGATTCTTGATTATGAAGGTGTCCAGGGTGTTTTCGGATATTCAAATGGGGGTTAAGAAATATAAACATGAAGGTATCCCAAGGTTGACTTCGCTCTCTAAGATGATATAGGATCAAGATATTGATCAAACAATGATGGTATAAGCTTCCCTTAGGGTTAACAATATTCTTTCTAACCTGGTTCGACATCTTTTCCACGCTCCTCAGAAAATAATAAAGGAAATTGAGATATTTCTGATGATCAATGAAATGAGCTAACAAATGAAGATGACAGGACTTAAAGACGCTAAACTTACCTTCACAAGTAATCAAATGGATGATTACCATCAAAGGATTAAGGTACTCAGGTCTTATCCATTCACGATGAAAACCTTTTTTGCCTGTCACATGCCAAAACTCAGGTTTAAGGGCAAAGTTATGGGATTCCCGTGAAACAAACTAGTGCTTGTGCCATCGTATTCCTTCTCATGGAAGCTTGGTTGCATGCACGATTGATTCCTGAGTGACTGGGAAGATAAGATGGCCAATCCTTGCCTTATTTCCATTGAAGATCATCACAAAAAACAGTGGGATTTCCTCATCATACCCTTGTAGCAGATGAATAAATGGGTTCCAACCAGACCGAAAAAAGAATTCTCGGCATTCTCTGACCTCTGGAAACTGGAATAAGTCTTAGTATCTCTTAGGTTCAAATCGGCTTGGCATGGTTAAGCAAAAACTAGGATATAGGGTTTGCATGAAGTATGGAGTAAAGGTGGCTAACACACTCTACAGTGGTAATGGTCAGTGAAAGCGATGGAATGGAAAGAGGTTCACTCAACGTTGATTTAAAATGTGCCCCATTCAATTGATCAAATGATCACACAAATATCTCGACATGTTTAGATGATCGCGCCATTATGGCAAACTTTGAAGTGTGTGCCGTCAAAGACACGTAATTCAAGGAGTTTATAAAGTTTTAGTTAGTTCAACCATGTCCAAAGTAAACTTTGGATAGGTTGAATGTCTAAATTAATACAGATGCATAACCATATTCATAACCATAACCTTGATTTAACAAGAGGGTCGACTATTTGAGCTTATGCGTGCGAGTGGATAATAGGATGGGGGTGATGGCAGTGTAATGATGAATAGGAAGTACCCTAAGGTCAAATCACACCCATATGGAAGTAAGGGAAGATCGCATTAGATATAAAATGTACTACATCATGGATCAAGATTAGTTATAATGCCCTTGTGGATGTGACTTTAATAGTGATGGGATGACTCAACCAAATTTTAACTTTTTTCCCAAACGAAAATTAAGCTAACACTTAACTAGAGGTGCTAAAATATTACAGTTTTTATTCAGATCATCATTTGGATTTTCATTCATACTGACATTCGACCCTTCATATAGATTTATGTAAAAATGAGCTTTGCTGGATCAGACTGCTACTAATCATGGATTTTCCTTAGGCTGCCATCCCACAAGGAGATTATATAGAAAAATTCTCTTGATCTTTTAATTGCGCTCTCCCTTATTCATCCATGATTTTAAGACCAAGTTCGCCATTTGCATTATCCTGTAAATGCTTTGTTATTTGGCAAAGAAAAATGATTCGTTTATAAGTAACTTAGAAAAATAAAGACAGACAGTCTAATCCTCCCCCAAACGAAAGATATGGCATGTCCCCAAGTGTTATAGTGGATTTCACCACTCTAGGTGAATCACACTTTGTATGGCCTTCCCCTGTCCCGCTGCAGACTCTTTAGACCCCATGGACCATCTTTTGTCCTTTGATGTTTCCTTGATCATCCATAAAACCATATGAAAAATGATATACGCGGATTTTAACCCGATAACCACGTACATACTTGGGTTTGACCCCTATAACCACATACATCGAGATGTGTGCATAATCCAAATTCTTTTGGAGTTTTCCTTGACATGGATCCGCCTCATTCGAATCCTGGCCTTCCATATGCCTTGAGATCACTCGGATTCGACCTTTCATTATCCCTTTGAAAGCTATATAAGGAACCCCTTGGTACATTGAAGAGATATAGAGAGAATTAAGAGCAAAGAAACTATAGTCCATTGTTGCCGAAACTTATACTTGAGTCTGCATCCCTTTGTCCCTTGGAGCACTTTTGTGTTCTTCCCAAGCTTGCCTTTTACTAGTGAGCTTGCTATCGAGAGATGGAGGATTGAGGTGGTGGAGGCCCAAGTGGGGGATTCAGTTTCTCCGGTTCGCAGACGTGCCATCAGAGGTTGTATCTATCTTGTAATCTCTGATTTATATTAATAGAAATATCTTTTCCTGTCCAATGATGTGTATTTTATTGAATATTTTATCCATGGGAATATGTCAAATGCTTTTACATTATTGATTATATATGCTAGAATAGATCTAACACCATGACATATAGTATGCTTGTATTGTTTACTTGTTTTTGAGGAAGTACTATATCAATTGAAGCTAAAGATTGGAAAGCTCAACGAGGATCTACTTCAATTGTCCGGAATAAGGTACGAAGTCTGATCCTTTAGTGTTATACATTTTATTTCTATTGCATATTGGGAAAGATTGATTTCTGGAGTCAAGCTGTCTGTTGTGGTACCCCAAGCCATAGGAATTTATCTTCGTAACAGAATTGGCGACTCCGCTGGGGAGTTCCTAGTAGTTGTCCTTTGGGGGTTATTTTCTCGGCATTCAATGTATTTGAATTGCTCTTTCTCTCTTGTTTCTGTGTTGGGTCTGGGGGCATGTATGCCTAGTAGAGTTTGATTGGAGTGAAGTTTGTCTCAGCCTACCTGTTTGCCTTGATTTTATGCACTTTTTCTTCCTGTACGTGGGTTTTTCATTTACAGTCGCGTATACATGCGGTTTCCTCTGTGATTTTCGCGTATACACACGGGTTTACTGCGAACAGTCACGTATACCCTTGGTTTTGCCTTTTTATGGAAGATAATTGGTTGCTGGGTGAATGCTGTTAGTTGCTGAGTCCCCTTTGGCACTACCTGAGTCTGTTTTGACCTTTGTTTCTGACCGGAAACGTTTTTTTAAGCCTAATTTTTTTTTTTAGGAAAGTTCTTGTCATGGCATTTTTGATTTTTTGTTTGAGATTAGTGCATTAGAGTTCTTTTACATTAGCGCTTTGCTTGGATGCTGTTTATGTGTGCTTGCAGAGTCTGAGGGTGGTAGAATCATTCTTTTGCTTTTTGCATCTCTTTTATTTTCAAAAAATCCAAAAACATTTGCTTATCATTATGCATTGCATTTTGCACTTTGCATTGTACTTGCATTAGATCTAGATTTGCTTTGGAGTACTAGTTAGGACTTCATATAGGAAAAATTTGCTTTCATTTGAAGAAGTATTGTGCATTTCACGTAGTAGCATACCCTGTTTACATGGACACAATGCATTTGCATTGATTGTTACGGTGTACATTTTACTTCATAACACCACTAGTTGTACGACCATATCCTATTTTTGAGTAATAAAGCCAACTAAAATCAACGCTAAAGTAAAATGAATTACACTCTTTTCTTTTCTAG
This sequence comes from Pseudotsuga menziesii, assembly GCA_001517045.1. Taxonomy (NCBI): domain Eukaryota; kingdom Viridiplantae; phylum Streptophyta; class Pinopsida; order Pinales; family Pinaceae; genus Pseudotsuga; species Pseudotsuga menziesii. Next base: position 1,190,857 of record LPNX010267162.1, read on the forward strand.
GATGCACCAACAAGCTTAGGTTTTAGGATCTTGGAATAGTTCATTGTAAGTCAATTCTCTGAGATCACTAAACAACAACACCTAGGTGTTTGTCCAGGGAGTGTGTGAAATCCTTGGTATAACCATTGTTCTCAGGATCCTCCTCTCAAACGGGAGTTAAGCACGAGGCAGTGTGAGCGGTTATTGATTGGGATGACCCCTAGTCATAATTGAGTAGCACCAGAGATATTTCCAGGATTGTATTCGTATTTGGGGGCTCTTTCGAGAGTTTCGGGCTTTGCTACCCTGCCCATATGGTCAATCCTGCCTGCGACTGTCCGCCTGAGCTTTGATTATATTGAGGTGACCTTAGTGACCTTACCTAGGATATCAAGGGGGTACTTGTAGAGGTTATTCTGCAGGTGTCCCGGTCAGGTTGGGGTCAGACAACATAGTTTCTTTACGCGTTGAAGCTGAGGGCCACAATAATTGGTTACGTACCTCCGCTTGTTGTGTATGGGAGTCTCAGGCCTCTCCTAGGCGAGACATACCTGCTTCATTCGGGAGCTCACTTATCCAGCCCTTGTTTGCTTGCATTTGGCTTTAGATTTTACTAGTGATTTCTCTGTGCACGCTAGTTGGCCTAGGGTTTATGTAAATAGAGTCTTTGCTATTTTTTGAGTCATTGTGGATTCGAGTGCGGTTCCTCGCCGTTCTCATCGGTTAGCAGGACTTTCACCTTCTACTTCTCCTCCTCCTTTGGGAGAGAGACCTAGAAAGTCTGAGCGGACTATGTCACACACTGATTCACACACCATGGAGGACCATTCAGAGAATACTCCTGAACCACCTCCTCCCATTCGTATTGACGATGGGCAACTTACTCCTATGTACGATCCTTCACCTGACCTAGCTGAGTTCGGTCCTGTGATTTTCCAGATAGGATCCTTGCACGATAGACCTACTCACTCTAGGGCTGATTCCCCATTGACATGTTACCGGTATGGAATGCTGGAAGATGCCGATACTCACTTTGAACCTGCCAGCATTAGCTACGGTTGTTATGCTATGTCTGGTTTTCCTATGCATGATTTGACATTTCATGTCAAATCCGACTTTGAGCCTAGCACTATGCCTGGGGGCAATCCCATTCCTTACCTTGCAGAGAGGTTTGGGAGTACTAGTCACATTGCACCTTCCATCCCAGTGGTGGAAGCTACATCTTATCTCCCTCCTAGGTCTAGGGTTAGCAATCCGATTATGATACCAGACCTGAGATGAGTGACGATAGGCTGTAGTACATATCTTATTACTTAGATTCCTTCGTCCTTTATTTCCAGTTCTTCAAATGTACATCCTCCACCTTATTCACGTTGTCCTTCGAGACGATATATGGCTACGAGTCAGGTCTATACTGCGGTTACTAGGCCGATTGTGTCTCAAGTTCACATACCGCCCGTTGCTTCGGGAGGCTATGTTCATGCTTCTAGCGGTTAGCTTGTTACTTTCGCAGTGTATATACCTACTTCTGGTATGTATGCTCCCCCTTCCAGAGCTTATCTTCCTACCTACGGAGTGTCCCATGGGACATCGCATGCGATGACCTATGGACCTTATTATGGGACGCAGTATGGATAGGTTTCTTCACCTTACGGAGGCGGGTATCAACAACCTGCTTACTCTCCTAATTATGGCTTCGTAGCTCCTACTAGTCAAGGTCCACCTTACTATGGTACTTCCACGCCACCCTATACGGGTCAGACAGGAGGAGGACACTATGGCCAAGGCCATGGTGGTGCTCAACCCTATGTGAACCAGGGAGTGGTCCATCGACCTCATCATCCTAGGCTCCCTTTCCTTGCGACGCTTAACCTTCCCGACTTATCGAGACTTACGAACAATCCCGTGGCTCATGACCTGGCTTGGCTGGCTGTCCCTACCAAGCTTCCTTCGGACATACCTAAGTTTGAAGGAAAACCGAGAGAGGACCTAAGTGAACACGTTACTACGTTTCACCTTTGGTGCTCTTTGAATTCGTTACATTAGGACTCAATCCATTTGTGACTATTTTAATGCACCCTCACAGGGCCCGCGGTGAAATGGTATATAGAGTTACCAAAGGGAGCTTTCACTTTGTTCGACGATCTTGTGATGACGTTTCTTAATCACTTCCAGCTACCAGTGCGCTATGACGTTGGTATTGAACTCTTGTCGAAATTTCGGCAAGATAAAGCCACCCATATTTCTGATCATATTCAAGAGTGGTGTAGACGGAAGAGATTAATTAAAGCCTTTATACCGCCGGATTTCCTTCTCAAGTGGTTCCTCAAGTCTTTATTGCCATATATCGCGAAGGATGTTTCCACATCCGGAGTGCAGAATGAGGAACTGGACTTGATCTATGCTCAGTCTGGTTTGTTGTATGAGATTATTCCCAACGCTCCTCGTTCCAGTTTCGATCCCAAGGTCAAACCTGGACCACATGCCGATGGCATTGTGGGTTGTGCAAGTGCGAAACCTGCGGATTCGGTTGCAAAACAAGTTAGTCAATTGTCGCTCAACCAATCTACTTCGGGACAAGCTACGGCTTTGTCTCAACCTGCCCAAACGGCGAATGTACTTTCTATGCAATCGTCAGACCAAAAGGGTAACCAGCAGCCCGGATGGAATAGAAGAAAGGGTAAGAATAATAATCGAAAGGGTGGGAATAAGAATGAGAATGCTACCAATAATGACAAGAACAGTAAAAATGCTGGGGGGGACAAGCAAGCGAAATGTAAGGTTAAATTCCCTTGCAAGCTATGTAAGGATGATCACCTCACTTACTTGTGCCCTTGGATTGAAGAAGCTTCAAGATTCTTAGCACAAGGCCCAGCTGTGCTAACGAACCCTTTACCGCATAACCAGAATATGAACTCAAAGTCTCATGACTAGTCCAGTGAGAATGATCCACCAGAGACTAGCACTCGTGGGTGCATTAACATGGTTCAGGCTGCCAAGGTTGTGACCTGTGCGAAAGATTATGGTTTGTCACAACCCAGCCCAGGCAAAGAACCTGATCCACTAGGAACCCCTTTGTGCATTGAGAAACCTACGGATAAACCTGAGGCTACACCTCACATTCCTAAGGGATCAGTCCTTAAGTGCTCGGGGCATAATCCAAATGCCCGAGATGCCCAGAATTATTCAGTTGTCGAGGACTTGGGCCATACTCCTTGTGCGATGTCTGCATTGGAAGTGCTTCAGATTTGTCCTTCGTAAAGGAAGGCTTTGCTTTCTGCTCTTGGTGTAAACGGTGATGATTGTTCCTCAGTGATCAAATTTGAAACCGTAGGACATCAGCCTTGCTTTCCCTACTATGTGTCGCTTTTGGTACATGTATAATGTCTTAATATGATCATCAAGTGCATTGTGATTGACGAGGGTGCTGCTGCTTCTGTGATGTCTTTGTCTTGTTGGAAGGGTCTCAGTTCTCCTGAGCTATCAAAATCAGCGACTATGTTAACTGCTTTTGATGGGAGATATTTTAGGCCGCACGACATCCTTCCGTCCCTTAAGGTCCGTTTGGGGGGGAAGACCGTTGTGATAGGGGTTGAGGTGGTTGATGCACCCCTCGACTACAATCTCTTGCTGGGTAGGAACTGGATGTATAGTATGCAAGCTGTTGCTTCTTCCTTGTTCCACGTTGTATGGTTTCCACATAATGGGAAGATTGTAACAATTGATCAAATGGAATTCAAGAATCCTTCGGTTACCGCATCTTCAGGAGATTCGGTCTCGATCGTTGACCACTCTCAGCCGACAACTGGGAGTGTGGGTGTAGGCATGTATCCATCCCTTATGGGAAGCTTTAGTTGTCTTACACTGGTCCTCATGATAGGATCTTCTTTCGATGAGGCTTTGACTTCTACAACCTCGGTGTCTTTTCGCACGACTCATATGGAAGACCCTTGGATTCTTCCCACACCGAGTACTTCGAGTGAGCCTGTCGAGACCAACGTGCCACTTCCTGCAGACATGATTGCTTATCAAGCTAATCTTGAGAGTGTTGCAGAGCCTTGTTCTTCCTCTTCACAGACGGAGGAGGAAGACCCCTATGTGCTGCCGACATGGGCAGTACAGTATTCTCATGCCCACGACTGCCTTGATACGGTTTTCCCTTCAGATGAAGCAATTATCGAGGCTATGTCGGGAGTTGAGCCACCTTGGGAGGAAGTTCATCATAGATCATAGTTCCTCCCACCGCTTGACCGTTTGGAGCATGAGTATTATAGGGAGATTCTTAGTCAGAGAGTTGGTAGTCCTATGGTTCCATTAAGCTCTCCTGGTCCGATGGCTGATGGACACATGGCGAACATATCTTCCACAATTCCTATCAACATCTCTCGCAATCCTGGCACCATTGAGAATGTCTATATTGGGGGCGAAATGTTCCCATGCTGAGATTCTCGAATATATCGAGTTATTCAAAGAATTTTGTGATGTTTTTGCTTGGTGTTATGATGAGATGCCAGGTATTGACCCTCGGATTGTCGAACATGAGATTAAGACTTACCCCAACACTAAGCCTGTTCGACAACGTTTACGTGCCGTGAATCCTAGGAAAGCACCCGCCATTAAGGCAGAGATAGAGAAGCCGTTGAAAGCCGGTTTCATCTATCCCGTTCCCTTGACGGAGTGGGTTTCAAACCCTGTTTTGGTGGATAAGAAGCAGGGAGTGATCCGAATATGCACTGATTTCCACGATTTGAATCGTGCCTGTCCTAAGGATAACTTCCCTACACCATTTATAGATCAGATTTTGGATGAGTGTGTGGGTAGCGAGGTGTTCTCCTTTATGGATGGCTTTTCCGGATATAATCAGATCCAGATTAAACCTGAGGACCAACACAAGACTGCATTTATTTGTCCTTGGGGAACGTTTGCATATCGGAAAATGCCTTTCGGACTTAAAAACACCGGAGCTACATTTTAGCGGGTGATGACCTTGATCTTCCATGATCTCAATTCTATTATCGAAGTATTTTTGGATGACCTTGCTACCCATTCTCGTATGAGAATGCGTCATCCCTATCACTTGATATTGGTATTCGAAAGATGCAGACACTATTAAGTTAGATTGAATCCTCATAAGTGCATCTTTTGTGTGAAGTTAGGTCGTTTGCTAGGATTCATTGTTTCAAAGGAGGGTATAAGAGTTGACCCTTTTAAGGTTGAGGCAATACTTCAGTTGTCTCCCCCGAAGAACATTCGTCATCTTCAGTGTTTCCAAGGCATGGAAAAATTCTTATGAAGATTTGTTGTCAACTTTGCCAATTGGACTAGAGGCTTCATGTGTCTCTTGAAGAAGGATACTCCCTTTGAATGGGATGAGCAAGCCCAGGAGTCCTTCGATGCACTCAAGCGAGCCCTAGCATCGGCCTCGGTGATTAGTCCTCTGGATTATAGCCGTGATTTCCTATTATATATGGCCGCGTCCTTAGAGACGATTGGTATGGTTTTGGTGCAATGGTTTTGGTGCAAGAGGATGAGGAGCTCCAAGAGCATGTCATATATTATCTAAGCTGAAACCTTATTGATGCAAAGATTCGTTATTCTCATGTCGAGAAGCTTGCTTTAGCGACCGTACATGCGGTTCATCGTTTGAGACATTATATTCTCCTTTGCTAGACCTTGGTTGTGGCCCATGTCAATCCATTTTAGTTCTACCTCACATGAAGGATGATTGGGGGAAAGTATAATAAATGGATTGTCATCCTGCAAGAATTCGATCTCGAATTTGTTTCGGCAAAGTCGAAGAAGTCATTTAATTTTTGCAGAGCTTATATCGGATTTTTGGAGCGAGTCCAAGGAGTTGGTTTGTGAGGATACGTTTGTCGATGAACATATCTTCTTAATCTCAACGTCTGACCCATGGTATGGAGATATCATAGTATATCTGCAAACACAGAGGACCCCTACTCACCTCTCGCGAGATGAATGATGACGATTACATCACGTCTCTAAGAACTACCTTATAATGGACAATACTTTGTACCGCCGTGGGGTAGATTCCATTTTATGATGTTGTTTAACTCATGAGGAGGCTGAGGTTGTGCTGAATGATTGCCACAGAGGGGTGTGTGGTGGTCATTTATCTGGGATTTCTACAGCTCAAAATATTTTGAGAGCAGGTTATTTCTGGCCGTCGATCTTTAAAGATTGTGTTGATGCGGTCAAGAGGTGCCACCCTTGCCAGGTGTTCGCATGGAATATGCACTCGAAACCTGCCCCGTTACATCCCATTATCACCGCCGGTCCCTTCACCAAGTGGGGGCTCGATTTTATGGATTGCAACCCAGCTTCGGCTGGGGGGCACCATCATATTATAGTGGCTGTGGATTATTTCACGAAATGGGCTGAGGCAATGCCTACAATAAAATCCGACGGAGAGACAGCCGCTCACTTCGTATTCAACCAAATCATTACTTGGTTTGGGATTTCGAAAGAGCTTTTCACTGACCCTCACACTTTCAGAACTGTATGATGGAAGAGTTGGAATCCAAGTTAGGGTATAAGCAAGAGCACTCCTCTTCTTACTACCCCCAAGCGAATGGACAGGTTGAGGCAGTGAATAAATCACTCAAATCCATTCTCCAACGAACCATCGCACAAAGCAAGACGAATTGGCATATTATGTTATACCCTGCTTTGTGGGCATATCAAACCGCGGTTAAGACTGCCACTGGTTTTTCTCCATATCAGCTTGTGCATGGAGTGGAGTCGATATTGTCGGTTGAATGCGAGATCCCTTCGTTGAAGCTAGCTGTGGAACTCTTACCAAACACTTCACCTTTGGAGGAGCGTTTGGTCCACCTTGAGCAACTTGATGAGCAATGTTGAGATGCTTTGGTGGTGCTAGAGGTTAATAAACATCATGTTAAGGTCCAGTATGATAAGTCTGTCTGTCCAAGAGTGTTTAGTGAAGGAGACTTGGTCCTTTTGTGGGATCAATCAAAAGAACCCTTGGGGGTAGGGAAGTTTAATCCTATGTGGCGTGGTCCTTACGTGGTCAAGCATGTGTTAGAGAAGGGTGCTTATGAGTTAGTCAATTACGAAGGCACAGCTTTGGCGGAGCCTAGAAATGGGCTATATCTCAAAAAATACTATGCGTGATCTTTAGCCAAGGCTGCTTGTTGTATATTATTGTACATGTTTTGCATAGTTAGGTCTTTTCTTATCATGATCGGGTTTGTGATTAGTTTCCATTTCTTTTGGCAGATGTCAATGGAATCTTCCACCTACATAGGATTCGCGGATGGTGCAAGCCGTCACACTCAACACTCAGCCTCTGCTGCTTGGGTGATTTATACTCCTATGGGTCAGGTACTGTCTTCAGGAGGTGTATGTCTACTGCCATCTTCCAACAATGTTGCTGAATATAGTGCCATTATTGAGCTTCTACAGGATGCCATTTCGCATGGCGTTCTATCTCTTGAGGTACATCTTGATTCAGAGTTAGTAGTGTCACAGCTCAATAGTTTGTACCATGTTAGAGATCCGATGTTATTGAGAAGGTTCTTATGTGTGAGATTGTTAGAACGACGATTTGACAGTATAACATATATACACATTCCAAGAAATGATAATCAAGTTGCTGACTCATATGCTAACTACGTGTTATATTGGCATTTGTCTCATTCATAATAGATTAATCACAAACATTTTTTACACATGTAAATAAATAAACCGATCACCATAAAACTTTTTTATATAAATAAAAAATGTGGTAATACATAGTGTCATATACAAAAGTGGGGCTTTTAAAAGCCACCATCATATAATACACGGTCGTACAAAACATATACACTCCCAGGTGTCTAATCTTGTGGAGGAGGAGGGTTGTGATCATGATACGTCACTACGGCTCTAGCTAGCCATTGAAATAAACGCACCTATGCACGTGGTACACCCACCACCTGTCGTTGCATGGCCTCAGGAAAGTCTTCCACTTGCGCCATGGGAACTCTATGAGTCAGTCTCACAAAGTTGGTATGAATGCTCTGGAGCATTCGCTCCGCATCCACACCTGTGATGTCATCCCCTCTTCCCCTCCATCTATGATGTGGGAAGCCCTCTAGTCGCTGTGGTCCCACATCTGCACATGAATGGTAGATGTCAATATGTGTTGTCACCCAAAAACATTTCTTTTTGATTCCACATAATCAAGAAAATACAAAAAAATTAAATAAATCAAAAAAATTAAAAAGAGTGAGAGTCGAGATTCGGTACCTATCTCTCCATATGCCGAGCCTGGTGGTAATGGCATGTCTGGATCCCCCCGGAAATCTATCCCTCCATAGGGGTAGTCATCTATGGAAACAATCTGTCATCGCCACCATGGAAAGAAGTCAACTGGATATGGGTTGGCCACCCTACCACCCCCCAGTCTGCACATAGCATCTACCCAATGCCGTTGGGCCAGATCTCGAACCCCGTGGAAAGGAACGTCCACTCTAGGGATCAATCCTGGAACACGCTCGAAGAAAAACGTGCTCAAAATGCTGCTGAACCTGAAGTTCCGTATCCTACCTGCCTTACACTCACTGAGCTGGTGTTTTATGTTGCTCAGTAGTGTAGTACTCCAGTCATATATGGTCGGTCTCATACACTCCATCGCATAGAAAATTAGTGGCCGCGAGGCCTGATGGAGTGATGCTAAGCCTGCTATCCTGCCTAGCATCAGTAGTATGGCCTTTAGGCCCAGCACCTGTATAACATTGGTGGGGACTTGACTCCCCACTTTCTCAGTATCTGGGTAGCAGTACACAGCTACGTACTCATCGATAGTTAGGCCACAGCCTGGCCCACCTCGAGAACGAAGGTTCACCACCTCCCCTCGTCTAGATAGACCTATGATAAAGTATATGTCTTCCACCTCTATGGTGAGAGACATCCCATCAATACGGAAGGACTCTGAGTCTAGATCCCAATAGTCTACCAGCATCTCTAGCAGTCTTGGTTTGGCCCTCAAACCACCAAGACACTAAAACTTGTAGAGTCCACATGCACGTAGAGCCTGTTGAGCCATTACGTCGGCCCTTACTGCTTCCTCTACTTCACCATGCTTGCGCTCTCTCCACTCTAGCACCATCCTGCAATAAAATTTGAAAATTGTCCATTAATTTCTTAGAAAATCTTATGCGCGGCCTCATACGTGACTGTTTTGCAAACAACCACGTATGTACGCGGTTTCTAGCCCCTTTTCCACGTATAGCCAGCCCTATACGCAGAAAAAGCTTCGATATCCACATGGGCCACTGTGCGCATGTAGAGATGGCCTTAATAACCTCATTTAACCATGAAAATCAACAAAAATTATATCAAAATGTAGGAGGAGAGCATGAGTAAATACCTAAAAGAAATGGTTGTGAATTCCGTCGGCTGGATCTCCTGGAATTTGTAGTTGAAAATCAGAGCTCCAATGGGTAAAAGTTTCAAATGATTTATATTTTTTACTATTTATAGAAAAATTTTCAAATATTTGAAATTTTTTACCCCCTTTCCTATAGTTTTGACAGTTTCTAACGATTTTGGACCGTTTCTGACATAATTTGTTATGTAGAAGACCATTTTCAGTGCCGTTTCAGCCATTGGATTGACCCGTTCGTACCGATATTAGGTATAATGTCTACACTGGCATATAGGTTAGGTTCACCACCGCTTGCATTTTGCATGACCTTATGGCCATGTCACCATGACCTTAGGTATGAACCCACTCTATTATGTCACGGAACCTTCTTGCTACTTTAGAAGTGGCATGATACGAGTGGTAGAGCTTCACCTTACATGGGTACCCTAGTTAGCACCTTATTTGCATTTGGTGCCCATGCCGACATTTTCTCCTTTAGGGTGCGGGAGTCCGTTGTATAGTACTGCCATGAAATTTCGCAAGAGCCTCATACTCGTCTTGATCTTATGCTGGACTGTTTCCCTCCGGACTCCCCTATGTCAAGTTGTGAATGCATTATCATGAGCTTTTCTTTCCTTATTGAGCTTTATGCCGGCTCCCTTGACATTGTGTTTCAGCCATATAGCCCGATCTTGTCTCATGTCTAGCCATGCAGAGCCATTTTTATCCTTCATAGCTTGATTTCCCTTTTTACCGGGAGGGGATTTTCCCCCGAGTGTCGATATCCTACACATGTATCCTTGCATTGAGCATAGGTATGTTCCATTGCTTGGAACTAGTTTGTTTTCCCATATGACACTCGTCTCCTCCTAGTTTGTAACTATAAAGCTAGTTTATTCTTTTTTCAAGCTTTTCAAATAACTGAAAAATTCCAAAAAAAATAAAAAAACCAAAAAGCCGGACAAGGAAAGTTGTTATCTTTGGTAGCTGTAGAGTATTGTCGCCTTCGAACACAACACTGTATATCACATCCATTGGTTGGGTTATAGTTTGACTTTAGGAGCTGTACTCATTTATCTGAGTTTATCTCCATCGACTGGTTAAGCTTCCAGTCCCTATGGAGCCTCTATTGATGCCTCCTGTGTCACAGAGATGTCCTAGTTTGTATATCAAGTCTATGCTGCCTTCATTCAGTCACCATATGCCATTATGCTCTTGTTCGAAGGAAGTTGAAACCTATGTTAGCCATTCCTCAGTTATCTTGACTTTTCATGTCGGCCATTCCCGGTACAGTTACTGGTTCGTGCACCTTACGATCGAGTCCTTCCACATTATATAGCTTTGCTGAGTACCTCGTGTTGGATGATGGGGGATGCCTTAATGACCTCCTTCCAGCGGATTTCATCCCATCGACTTCAGATCATTTATTCTGGGATTGGAATCTAGAGTCCTTTTGAGTGCCTTGAGACTTGCAGTCATCAGTGGCAGGTTCTCTCGCCATCGACAGTTTCTTGGGAATACATCAATGTCCCCTGATCAATGGATCCTCTCAAGTGTTCGACCTCAACACATTTATTCACACTTGTTAGTTTGCACTCTAGTACCTTGATTCCCATTTTCATTATTGGTGGGTGATCTCGTGTCTGTTAACGGTATACATCAATGACCGGTAATCAGACGATAGACTACTATGTTCAACCTCGACACCTCTATTCGCATAGTAGGACATGTACTCGTAGCAGTTTGTGTAGAATAATTTCTAGATTGGTGGCATCTCTTATATGCTACCTCCTTGATCGTGCCAGTGTTCATGAGATTTCAGCTCTCGTGACTTGATACCAGTGTATGTCAGACATTTCCAGCCATTTTGGAGATCATGGTCCTTTGTATATCTTCATCATGGAGATTTTGATCTATGTATATTGTACGTGGCGATGACCACATATGTGATATCATGTATTATGCCTATTCATGGCCATTGTACTCTTATGTATCTGGGACTGCTATATGTACTTGCAGTTATATGCAGATTTGTATTATTGTACTATGTTGATTGGGTGGCTGGTCTTCCATTTGGGATCCTTCATCACTCCACTTCTGGGATGGACTTATAATGTATTTCGTCCATCGTATGACCCCTCTGACCTCACACATTAGGGGGCATCTGTTATAGTGGATTTCACCACTCTAGGTGAATCACACTTTGTATGGCCTTCCCCTGTCCCACTGCAGACTCTTTACACCCCATGGACCATCTTTTGTCCTTTGATGTTTCCTTGATCATCCCTAAAACCATATGAAAAATTATATACGTGGATTTTAACCTGATAATCGCATACATACGCGGGTTTGACCCCTATAACCGCGTACATTGGGATTTTTAGAATAATCAACCCATAGTTACCTACCTTAGACATTAAATTAATCATTTTTGTCTTATTTGCCTAGTTTCATGTGTCCCACCTTATGCAAGTTGTCATCTACCTATCCATAGGGGTCAAACTTTCCTATTTTGACTCATGTAGCACTTGGAAAACCTCAAGGAATCAATTCTACTTTATTCCTGGCCTCCTAGGCACCCTTCTGCTTTTTCAGTGCTTTAAGGCAATTGGAAAAGTTTGACTAAGTGAGGTGAATTGGTTTTTTTGTCCTCCCCATCCTCCACTCTTTTCTCCTATGAAAAGCATGTATGAGTTGTCATTCCATCACTCTTTAGCTTGCCTAAGTGGTTTTGCCAATTCGTGAGCTCCATGCCTGATTTGGAAACTACTTTATGCACCTATGGGGGAATTGCTTAATTTTAGTAAGCCTGCTTTTGACTAGATTCAAATTTCCTCCTCATGCATTCGAATCCCTTATGTAATTATTTAATACAGCAACCTATTATGTTACAGGGTTGGCTATTGTACACTGAGTTAATACAATTTAGTGTTCAGCTCCATATTCAGTCTCTTTTGTGAGTGATTTTGCATGATCAATTGATAATTGCTGTGAGTAAAATTAATCTATCACTGGGATTAATTTCCACATGGTATCAGAGCCATTGTAGATCGATTTCTCTCCTTCAAAATTGTTTTGCAGGTTCGACATCAGTGACTGGGAGCCTTCTACTGACAGCTGGGACAATTTCTAAGCTATGGATCAATATCAGAAGATCATCTTGACTCCCTTCAACTTCTTTGAATGGAAAGCAGAGATGGAGATACTGTTGAGAGAAAAAGGCCTCTACAAGGTGACTATGGAAACAGAAGCAGAGCCCAATGCAGCTACAGAGAAGATAAAATGGCACAACAGGAGGGATGAGGCCTATGGTCTCTTGTGTCTGAGTATTTCCAGAGACCTCCTTTTCCATCTTGATGGATTGACATCACCGAATGAAGTATGGGAAAAGCTTACTGATATTTTTGGAAAGACAAATGAGATGAGGGGACATCAAATAAAAAATGAGCTGATTTCCCTGAGTCCCAATAGCTTTGAATCACTGCAGCTTTATTTATCCAAGTTCAAAGCACTTGTTTTGCAGCTGAAACAGTGTGGGATCGAAAAGAAGGATTATCAGCTGGTATTGGCCATACTCTTGAAGCTTGGCCCTGACTATTCAGTGTTTGTTTCAACCTTCTATGCCACAAAACTGATAGCTCAAACCTGGAAGATGCCTAGCCTTGCAGATTTCATGGAATCTCTCACACAAGAACAAGACAAGCTGGTGATGATGGGCACCATCAAACCATCTAAAGACCAAGCTTTGGTTGCTGGAGATTCAAAGGTGGATTCAAAAATCAAAAAGAAATCTAAAAAGCCACCTAAGCAAAAGAGAGACAAGAACAAGTCTCCGAAGGAGCCACAAGGTTCCAAGAAGAACTACCAGAAGAAGAAGAATAAAGGAGAAATGAGCAAGTGCGCATACTACAATAAGGGAAATCACACTGAAAGCTCTTTTATGAAGAAGCAAATAGACATGCTGACCCAAATCCTGGAGAAGAATGGCATCTCCCTTCCAGATAGCTCAAAGAAGAGAGAAGGAAGATCAAGTTCAGAAGACAGAGAGAGAGTTCATGCATTGGTTACTGGCACATCAAGCTCACCTAGTTTCATCATCGATTTTGGAGCTTCAATACACATGGTTTCGACCAAGGAGGCATTCTCCTCACTTGACATGTCAAAAGGACCACCTATAGTACTGGGAGATGACTCTCTCACTGAAAGTTTGGGCAAATGGAGGATTGATCTTGATCATGGTCAGTTCAACAATGTCTTGTATGTGCCTGGTCTTGCCTCCAACCTCTTGTCAGTGTACCAGATGACTCACACTGGGTCTCCTAAGAAATTCATATTCTCCCCTGATGAAGTTGATATCACAGAGATCTCAAGTGGTAAAGTCATTGCAAAAGGAGTTGCAAATCATGCTCAAAAGGTATACATGTTCTCACACTTCCTACCCTACTCAAACCCCTCTGCTCTTCTGATTCTTGCTAATGAGGCAAACAAGCTTTGGCATGAAATATTTGGCCACCTAAATTACAAGTATCTTTCTGATCTTAGTGAAAAAGAGATGGTCATAGGGTTTCCCAAGATAAAATTTTCCAAAGGAGTCTGCCAAGGTTGTATCCTAGGAAAACACCTAGAGCATAAATTTGAGAGAGCTAGTCATGAGAGAACCTCTGCACCCCTCGAGCTGATCCACAGTGATGTTGCTGGCCCATTCCCTCATATGTCCATGAGTCAGGAAAAATATGCATTGACTTTCATAGATGAATTTTCCAGGTATTGCTGGGTTTACTTCCTGAAACACAAGTCTGAAGTTTTTGGCCTCTTCAAAGTCTTTAAGGCTTTGGTTGAAAACCAGTCTAGGAGGAAACTCAAGGTCCTTAGATCTGACAATGGTGGTGAGTATGTCAATTCTGAGTTTATTCAATATTGTGTAGATGCAGGTATTCAGATGCAACATTCTATCCCTTACACACCACAGCAAAATGGTGTTGCTGAGAGGAAGAACAGATCACTGAAGGAGATGGCAACATGCATGATGGAGGCAAAATTTTTTCCACCAAAGTACTAGGCCAAAGCTATCAAATATGCAGCCTATATGAAAAATAGGGTGCCTCATAAACATCTTTATGGTATGACTCCTTTCGAAGCATAGAGTGGGCACAAGCCAGATGTGACCCATTTTAGGATTTTTGGCTCAAGGGCTTGGGCTAGAATTCCAATAGAGAAGAGGAAGGCTTTGCAGCCCCAAAGCCAAGAGTGTATTTTTGTTGGATACTCTAAAGATTCAAAAGGGTACAAGTTTATAAATTTGAGCACAAACAAAGCCTTTATTGAAAGGTGTGTTCAGTTTCAAGAAGAACCCCTTGCAACAGTGGAAGTTGGAGAAGCCTCTTCACCACCTAAACCTCTGAAAGTAAGTGAAGAGTTTGTTGAACATGCTGATTCTGATTTGTCTGATGGATATGAGTTTATTACAGACCCTAACAGCCCTACAAGGCCAAAATGGGCAGCCAAGACACTACATGCAGCAGGAGAGCTAGCTGGGGATCCCAATGACCCAAGGAGGACTAGATCTCAATTTGAGAGTGGTATGTGCATGGAGGATCCTATGTTTGCTGAAAAATTCTATTTGATGGTGGAATATGATCCTCAAACATATGAAGAAGCAGTAGGAGATCCAATATGGCAAGCTTCCATGAAGGAAGAGTTCATCTCACTCCAGAAGAGCAACACATGGGAGCTAGTGGATCTTCCCCCAGGGAGGAAGTTAGTTCAGTGTAAGTGGGTCTACAAGACCAAATTTGCTGTTGATGGTTCACCACTGAAGTACAAGGCCAGATTGGTAGCCAAGGGCTACTCACAGGTTCATGGGATAGATTACAATGAGACCTTTGCCCCAGTTGCAAAGATGGATTCCATCAGGCTAGCCTTAGCCATTGCAGCCTCAAAGCAATGGGAGATACATCACATGGATGCAAAATGTGCCTTCCTGAATGGATATCTCATTGAAGAGATATATATGTAGCAGCCTCAAGGATTTTCTACTAACCCTTCTCTTGTGTGCAGGTTGAGAAAGTCATTGTATGGGCTAAAGCAAGCCCCCAGGGCTTGGTATGCCAAGATTGATAGCTTCTTGCTATCACTGAATTTTGTTCTATGCAAATGAGATCCAAATGTCTATTTGAAGTTAATTAATGGTTCATTAATGATCATTGTGTTATATGTTGGTGACCTCCTCATTACAGGAATCTCAAAGGATGAGATTGCTTCCTTAAAGGGTGCAATGAACCAAGCCTTCTCCATGACAGATTTGGGGCTCTTAAGCCAATTCTTGGGGCTTGAGATTGCTCAAACCAAAGCTGGAATTAAGGTGCACCAGTCCAAGTATGCCTTGGATTTGCTAAACAAATTAAGAATGAAGGACTACAAACCAAACAAGACTCCTTTCCTTTCAGGAGTGAAGCTGGAAGAAGCTGATTCTTCACCTATGGTAAACAATACACTGTATAGGAAATTGATTGGATGTTTGTTGTATATTACACATAATAGACCTGATATTTATTATGAAGTAAGTGTGGCTTCTAGATACATGGATCAGCCTCATGAGATCCATTGGAAAGCAGCCAAAAGGATCCTTAACTTTGTTAAGGGAACAAGGACACATGGGATCTTCTACAAAGCAAAATCTGATCTTGATTTGATTGGGTTTACTGACAGTGATTGGGCAGGTGATAGCACAGATAGAAATTCCACATCAGGATATGTGTTCATGCTTGTAGAAAGGCCAATCAGCTGGTCAAGTAAGAAATAGAGTGCCATTGCACTCTCATCTACAGAAGCAGAGTACAGAGGAGTTGTCAATGCAACAACTCAATGTTTATGGTTGTAGGGTTTAATTGGAGAGTGTGGCTTCGAATCAGAGTACTCAAATACCATCTACTGTGATAACCAAAGTACCATTCGAATATGCAATGATCTAGTTCAGAAGAAGAGAACCAAACACATTGAGATCCATATGCACTACATCAGAGAGCTTGTGCATGATGGCACCATTCACCTACTCTTCTGTTCATCTTCAGAACAAGTAGCTGATATCTTCACCAAAGCATTTTGTGAGAAGACCTTCAGCAATCTCAACTCACTGCTGGGGATTTCTGATCATGCTGTGAGGAATGAGTGAAGACAAGATTTCCAAATTTTGTTTTACAGTCCATGTTTAAGGGAGGATTTTCCCATGTGGTTTTTGCCTCTTTCCTTGTTTAAATGGACATGCAGTATGTAAAGGGTGACTAAGCCTTGTTGCTAGGCCCTATAATTTTTTGATATATTACTCATAAGTTAGGCTTAAGGGGGGGTGTTAGAATAATCAACCCATAGTTACCTACCTTAGACATTAAATTAATTATTTTTGTCTTATTTGCCTAGTTTCATGTGTCTCACCTTATGCAAGTTGTCATCTACCTATCCATAGTGGTCAAACTTGACTATTTTGACTCATGTAGTGCTTGGGAAACCTCAAGGAATCAATTCTACTTTATTCCTGGCCTCCTAGGTGCCCTTCTACTTTTTCTGCTTTATTGCCTGCTTTTTCAGTGCTTTAAGGCAATTGGGAAAGTTTGACTAGGTGAGGTGAACTAGTTTTTTGTTCTCCACATCCTCCACTCTTTTCTCCTATGCAAAGAATGTATGAGTTGTCATTCCATCACTCTTTATCTTTCCTAAGTGCTTTTTCCAATTCATGAGCTCCATGACTGATTTGGAAACTACTTTATGCACCTATGGGGGAATTGCTTAATTTTAGTAAGCCTGCTTTTGACTAGATTCGAATTGCCTCCTCATGCATTCGAATCCCTTATGTAATTATTTAATACAACAACCTATTATGTTATAGGGTTGGCTATTGTACACTGATTTAATACCGTTTAGTGTTCAGCTCCATATTCAGTCTCTTTTGTGAGTGATTTTTCATGATTAATTGATAATTGCTGTGAGTAAAATTAATCTATCACTGGGCTTAATTTCCACAGGGATGTGTGCATAATCCAAATTCTTTTGGAGTTTTCCTTGACATGGATCCGACTCATTTGACTCCTGGCCTTCCATATGCCTTGAGATCGCTCGGATTCGACCTTTCATTATCCCTTTGAAATCTATATAAGGAAACCCTTGGTACATTGAAGAGATATAGAGAGAATTAAGAGCAAAGAAACTATAGTCCATTGTTGCCGAAACTTATACTTGAGTCTGCATCCCTTTGTCCCTTGGAGCACTTTTGTGTTCTTCCCAAGCTTGCCTTTTACTAGTGAGCTTGCTATCGAGAGATGGAGTATTGAGGTGGTGGAGGCCCAAGTGGGGGATTCAGTTTCTCCGGTTCGCAGACTTGTCGTTAGAGGTTGTATCTATCTTGTAATCTCTGATTTATATTAATAGAAATATCTTTTCCTGTCCAATGATGTGTATTTGATTGAATATTTTATCCATGGGAATATGTCAAATGCTTTTACATTATTGATTATATATGCTAGAATAGATCTAACACCATGAAATATAGTATTCTTGTATTGTTTACTTGTTGTTGAGGAAGTACTATATCAATTGAAGCTGAATATTGGAAAGCTCAACGGGGATCTACTTCAACCGTCCGGAATAAGGTACGAAGTCTGATCCTTTAGTGTTAGAAATTTTATTTCTATTGCATATTGGGAAAGATTGATTTCTGGAGTCAAGCTGTCTGTTGTGGTACCCCAAGCCATAGGAATTTCTCTCCGTAACACCAAGCCATACAAGAAAAGTAAGAAATTTCAAAATAAATTTATAAAATTTCAATCATGCTGTTGTGATTTTTTTGCAAGAAAAAGAAAGACTAACTAATAAAGGAAATGATTTAGATATATACATTTATAAAAAATAACAGTACTCAGATAGGTATATATGTAAATTTATCATTTATCATGTGATGAGAATATACTTGAAAATGCCATAGGAAAAACTAGTCATCCATGCCTCATTGTAAATATCTCTTGTCATCTCAAGAATTTTTGAGTTCACCCTAGAGTTTGTGAGATTTTACAGCTATGGGTCCCATTTCTAGGATAACCATATCCTATATTTTGGTTGAATTAGATGGCCAGATCAAAGCCCAACTTATAGCCATTCTCTAATGACATCATAAACAACTGACCTTGACATTTTATTCATGAATTCTGAGAGATTTTCTTTATAGTATCATTGTTTTACGAACCATGTGCATAGTGGTGCATTAACCAGATCTCTTTTACTCGATATTGCCCTGCTTCCAACAGGCCTGTTCAGTACCTCAATGGGTTTATCTTGGTACCATGCAAGCATAGCCCCACTGCTAGAGAGCCTATTCAGTACCTCGACGGGTTTACTTGTATTTATCGAACTTCCTTGTTTTTAAGTTGTTACTTAGCATTGACCCGCTGCTAGTAGGCCTGTTTAGTACCCTGACGGGTTTTCCTTGTATAAATATTTTGAGTATATGGAAGTCGATTGGCACTAGAGCATGCTAAGCCCTGCTAAGCACATAATTCAAAATTTAAAGCAAATTTATAAGTAATTTTTATAGTGGCCTGAACCATAAATTATGTCAAAAAAGAGAATAAGTGAAAGGTGTTCCTTGGTCTCTCAGTCTATCTTCTTCATAAAGGATAAATAATGTTCCCCACAAGCAGAAATTCCACTTACCCTGGAGTGTCCTCAAAAACATTTTAAGAGTCAATATTTGATAACAAGTATAGGATGAACTAGTAGTCCATAGGTGTCAAAATTCTGAAGAACATGATGATTAAAGTAAGTCTTTTGAGCAACCGTTCAAATAATTGGAAATGTACATGTCTGAATCAAGGCACCATATAGAAAGTGTAACCAAATCACAGAATAAGTGGTTTAGAAACGATATACAAGAATTCTTTAGGTTTCTTTGGTAACCACCTAATTGGAAGGGATACATACTAATGCTTATGATCAATTTACAAGGCACTAACAAATTTCCCTAATATTGACATATCTAATTCTAAAGTATATATAAAAAGAAAGGGTGAAATCAATTCTAGCCAAAGATATAATTACAAAGCAATATAGTAAACCAAAACTCAAGACATAGTTCTAAACATAGGGTGAAGAGAAAGAAGAAATAAGAATAAAACTTAACAAGTATTTTAAACAATCTCATCTAAGGCTTTTAAGAAGAAACACAACCATTGTCTAACTACCACTATCAAACCAGAATCAAAAAACTAAAGAAAGAAGCTCAAAACAGATTAAAAACGCTTAGGGATGAATGAAAGGCTCGATAACAGACTGGAACACAGGTCTAGCCCGACAGGCAGAACATGCTGTCTGAATGACAGTCAAGAAATAATTAATCTAAATGATTTTGAGGTTAGCTGATCCATGCACATGATAACGAAATGTAAAGAATAGAAATTAAACCTATCTAATGGTTAAATTCAATCTATGAAATAACTTAAATTCAATTCATAATTAAAACATCATTATCTATTTATTAAACAAGCTGTAATATAACTAACTGAATTCATAACAAAATGGAAAGGGGCAGAATTGAATCTACTATAATTGAATCAAAGCAATCTATTCTATCAACATAAACCAAGCAATAAACTGAAAAGACTTGTAAGGGAAATTGAAATCAAATTTGTGCGGAACTGGTTGCTTAACTCACAAAAGGAAACCACATTTACAACATAATATCGAAGTGTAATATATTCTATAGGAAATGAATAACATGAACGATTTCAGTAACTAAATTGCATAAACAAATTACAAATAAAACGATGCTAATTGCAAAAGGGAAGAACGGAAATACACGGGAATAGAAATCTCTGGTTGATGAGGGGCCCTCCCAACAATCAGAGTGATGAATTGCTAAATGCTACTAAGACACGATCATGCAAAGCATAGGCATAACTTCTATTAAATTGAAGAAAAGTATTATAGAGTCTCTGGAACCGACTGATTACATGTATAGAATCACTAACTAACTATTTATCAACTCCTCTCACATAGAAGCATTTGTATATATAGCGTTTTACAAAGGGCGAGAAAGTCAACCCTTTTGGTGGTCGATTGTTCTTAATATAATTCAACCATTATGGCAGATAACTAAACGAATAACCAACACATAATATTTTCTTCCTTCTTCGTGAGATGGTTCTTCTATGGCGCGTGATGTGGCACACAAGCTTCTGCTTTGGCATGGATGGTGTCAAGGTGTCATGCGGAGGCATCATTGGAGAAATCTACCATAAGGGTGTTCGTGCTATCACTCTAGCATGTGGACTGCAAGCAGTTTACAGGCCGTTCCATATTTTAACGCTTAGGAATCTATTAGTACCAACACACGATTAGCTCGGTGGACTGAATGGTGAGCTGTGCAGTGAGATGGATATGCTCTACACATATCTAGAATGTATGCATGGTCTGTTCATTATCTTACCGAAGACTAAGATCTGCAATAACGATTTCATATGTTAGGATTTCATCAAATATCATCGGATTTAACCTAGAAGATAATGAAATAATGGAAATAAATCATAACTTGCATAAACCCAAAATATAATTGTACCTAGGGATGAATAGTGATCTACATGACAGAAAACATTCCAAAAGGTGACAAAACTTATGTCAAATATGTAAATTATTAGTTGAAAAACGATGACAAAACTGGGATCAACACATATAATAGGGTGTCCACCACATAAGCAATATGTATGACCAAGGATTTAAAACTTCTTACCACTTGAATGATAAACCTCATGTATTTTCATTATTTTTCTTACCACCTCAATGGTCAACCATATGTATTTTTATTAATTTTCTTGTAAAACATCCTTCAAAGTCAACCACATCATTTAAAATTCATGGGAGTGTGTCCTCCACATATTCATAGGGTTGCATCAAGCCACTAGGGATTTTGATGGAATGCCATATGCAAGGTGCCATTATGGGATTCAATCTTGTCACTAAATGGACCATCATCAAGCCAAGATGTGTGTGGGTGCCTTAACCACATCAAGTGCAAGCAATGGGCATCAAGGTCTTCACAAGGTTCCATGACTTCATAAAGTTACCAAATACCACATAATCAAGCCATCTAACGATGTCAAGTGCAAGATGTGGGATCCATAAACTTTGCAAGGGTACCAAGGTCTTCATCAGGGGTTCCATGGGATTCTTCATCATACTAGGTGTTCCATAGCTTGTGAAGGACCATACAAGGTCATCATCATCATATAAGAGCTCCATTACACCAATAAGGGTTGCAAGGTCATTACACCATCAAGTGTGGGTCCAAGGGCTTCATAAAGGCTTCTTCAACAAGAAATAAGCTTCATAGTCTTAGTCAACCACCTCAACCACAATAGGAGAACCTCAAGGGTCAAGATCCATCATGACATCATCTGTGGCGTAGCTGGCTCTTCTCATTGGGTACTATCATACCATCAGAGCATGAATGACCACAAAATGGGTCATTAATGCTTCTCCAACCCATTTAGGGATTCTCCATTATCTAAAGGGGATTCAACACCATCTCTAGGGTCTTCAACATCTTTAACAAGGTGGTGGCTTTAAGATCCATCCTTGTGGGTACAAGGACCTTGTCAACTAGGTACAAGGTGCTTAAAGGCACAAACCCACTTTGTAAGGGGTCCAAAGCTCAAACCCACTTTGTAAGGGGTCCAAGGCACTACAAGTGGGACTTGTTGGCATCAATGACAATATGTAGGGCCACTCTAAGTCCATGTTGGAATCAATGAAGATTTCATCAACAATATCCCCCTTTGGCATTGATGACAACAACTCATGGTCCCCCTATGAGCATGCTCCCCTTTTGTCTTCATCTCTCCCCCTTTGGCATGAATGGAAAAGGGTGACCATGTATCTTCATCTAAAACCACTAATCATTGATCATTTCTCCCCCTGCCAATATGCACGATCCCAGGACCTGTCTGTATACCTAGAATAACCATTCTTTCTCCTTTGATTTCATCCTCCATCCTCATGAATTCAAGGTGTGCTAAGGTCTTTGAGAGACCTTACACATGGCCTACCATATGGAAACCATCCTCCTTTCTCTGATCAAACTTTCCTATGTGCAACTGCTCGGTCTTCTTCATCTATACTTGCTTCTTGGCATCTGTCCTTTCAGCCTTCATTCCTTCATATGTACTGGTTTTCCTTGATGAGCTGTATAGGAAAATTCTCAAGGGTTGTTTCTATGTACTCCAACAATATTGACCTTTGTGCCTAAGGCCACTACAGCTATAACACCTCATCGTACAACAATATGCAATAATGTGACCAACCTAGTTGCATGTCCAACTTCTGAATGAGTTGTTGGAACTTCCAACACTTCTTTGATCAGCTTCATGCCTCCATGCCTAAGAGTGTCCCTGACTGTAGGAATTTGTCTTCTGAAGTTAAAATCTTCTTGCTGGCGTATATGAAGGACTCCTTCTTGGTTGACTTCTTTGAATTGCACATTCTTGGGGTTTGTGTCCAAACCCACTGCAGGTGTAGCATCTCAATGTGTGACATGTGGCAAAATTTGAGGCAGTTTCTGCGATGCAGGTAGTTCAGGAGGGAAAGAAGGATGTCACTACCAATATCGTTGAGCATACACTGCAACATGATTTGACAGAAAGCTAGGAGACCACTGAGAAAATCAAAGCACAGGTCAAGGAGATCACCCAACAGTACGAGGACTTCAAGAAAAATATCGGTGAGTACATAATGTCTAGCTGACATGGCTTGAGGCTGAGCCACAAGATTGTGTTGGGGGCCTATTGGCAGGCAGTTTTGGCTAAGTTAGCTGCGCAACATCATGGATGCTGCGCAAGGTCAAAGATGCCATGCAAGGTGTAAAACAGTGTGCAAGTCAGAATTACAATAGTTTATGTATTTTTGGTCATATTTTGTAGTTTTGGACAACATTATGTGGATTGTGGTCATTATTTTGTATATTTTGTAAAGAATTAGTTAGGAAGTTGGATAAGTGGATCATAAATATAAAGGCACAAGCCTATAAGTAGATGTAGAATTGCAAGTGTTAAGTCTTCCGAACTATCTGTATTCGGGCTTCTTGTGAGTACTTGTGAGTTTTGTTTTGATCTGTGGAATTGTTTTGGAGAATCTGTGTTTTGTTGCGAAGGCTAATATGACATGATAGAGATTGAGCATAATCATTGTGTATTTTCCTATTTTCCTATTTTCCTCTTTTCCTGTTTTCTATGACCCAAATATGAATGCAATGCGTATCTGTGATATGGATATGTGAATGATGCGATGTTTATCTTCTTTAAATGATGAGATATTGTTAGATCTGGTTGCACATCGATGTTTTTCTACATTTGAGTTATGTTAAATAGGATCTGTTAAATGATGATATGAGTATGTTAAATGCATAATATGAATGGTTAGATCGATGGAATAATGCTGCGCTAAGGTAATAAGTAGACACATGGTCCTCCTTCATTTTGCAGAAACTTGGTTCCGTCAGCTCTCCCTCAAACATCTTGTGTGAGACTTCATATACTCTGCAGGTGTTTCCAGGTGGGGTAAAACCTGTTTGGGTTGGTGCTCAGGGATATCGTGGTGGTTTGTATGTCGACAGAGAAGTGAACCCCTATCGACTGGTTTTGTGTCAATAGTTAAATATGTGTGTTTTCAACTATTGAAATTTGCATCATAAATTACATATTTATTTCATTACATCTTTGGGATTTCAATTGTATGTTTCAGAACTCATATCATTAGATTGTAAGATTCTCTTGTTCAGAGAAAACCCATATAGGAAGCGAGGCCTTTGTTCCCACAAGAGTTAGCTATTTCAAACACATTGAGGACTGGGTTAAGTGCCTTGTGTGGGATTTATCTCCATGTTGAATTCAAGAAATAAAATATGGTTAAGAAGTCAGTACTACATAAGAAAATGTGTTTTGTGGATAATACTACTGGATGTGAAACATAGTAGCTAAGAAATTTACTTGTTATGATTGGAGAGTGTGACCATACTGTGATGGTTGGAGTGAGGGACCATACTTGTGATGACTAAAGAGCGTGACCATACTTTTTATGTGTATCCAGTTAAGTATGTCTATTCAACCGAGTATGTGTATGCAATAAAGTTGTGAATCTAGTGGGAAATGTGTTATGATAAAATACATTGAGATGAAGCTTTACTTCATTGAAGACATGGTCCTGTAAAGTGAAATTTCAAATAGCTACTGATGAGAATATTACAAATGTGTGGATAAATCCTTTGTCAGTGACGAAGTTCAAATACTTCAGAGATAATCTTGGTGTCATGTCCCTATCCAAATAAGACTACTAGCGAACAATGTTTCACCAACCTACTAGTTCCCTAGGTTGAGGTGAGGGGATGAATTTTGTAATAAGGGATCTATGAGACCCAAAATAACCTTATTTTACCATATCCACATTAATTTGGGTCATATAAATAATAAATATGAAGAAAATAAGGTGGCATTGGTTCATGTAGACACTTGGAGGCTCATGGAGTCCTTGGGTGTCTAGATTCCCCATACACTTGGCATGATCTTCATCCAGCTTTGAGCCCATGGGGAATGAAAAATTATTGGGAGGTGAATAGGTGCCAATTATCATATCATGAGCCAAGGAATTTTAATTGGTAATGGGTAGAAACTCCCATGGAAGAGGAAGAGACTAGAAGACAATGTGTGCCACTTGGAAGGAGATTCCATGCACTCTATGACAACAAATGATGAAAGAATCTATGAAAGGTATGACAAATTCATACCTGATTTAAGATATATGAAAAAAATTACATGACAGGGATAAAAATAGTCACCAAGAGGTCAAATTTGGGAGTTAGAGGCAACCATTTGAATTGGGGAAAGAATTGGAGCATGAAGAGGAAGACAAGTGTCATAGGAGTTACTAAACCACTAAGATGAGCTGGAGGAATCCCATGGAGGGAAATTATACCTTAGGAGGCCCCATGAAGTAATAAAATTATTTCATTTGGAAGGATAATGGATTTCGATCATTTTGATATTTTTCCTTCGGCATTTTGGAGAACGTTTGCTTGTCCATTACACAATGAGTGTTCACTCTCCTTGCTTGTGAACCAATTTCGAGGGAGTTGGGTTCATTTACAAGTTGATTGATGGAGAGGAAATTTATACCTCTCATTTGGATATGAATTAAGTATTTTAATTTCAGGTTGAAGTCATATACAGTTCGAGACTCATCTATCTCCCCCTTCTCTCATTCCTACTTTACCATTCCCCATACTCTCACCTAATGGCACACTTGTTGGAGTGGTGTCAGCGCTTGGATGAGTCTAGTTTATCAAAAATATTGGGTACATGATTTTTGAATCTGTAATATTATGTCTCTATGCTCTGTAATTCTAAATTCCAGAAATACATATGCAAAAATTCTTACCTTTCCAAGCTCTTGATTAACTGGTTTTCATATGTTTAGCTTCCATTTCGAGAGAGTTATTTATCTGATTATATTGAGGAATTTATATGATGTGAAATGCTGTTGGTGAGTAAATTATATTCTGTATATTTCCTCCATTTATTATTTCTTACTCTGAACTATTTCATGTACCTTTATGGAATAAAAATGAAGCTAGAAATGCCATTTCCCCTTAAGCAATTTCACTGAAATTTACCATCCAAATGTTGCAATCTATAACCAGTATTAAGAAATAATATCCATGTATAATTACAGCCTATTATGAATTATATCAGTCCCCATACTCTTTTCATAATTTTTTGAGGGTTGTACATGAGTTGGGAAGCCAATTTGGCCTATATCCTAGGGGGGATTTAGCCACAATTTCCTAGTAATTTTGTTCTTTCTGTCTCTAGCCCCCCAAAAAGTTACACATGAATAAAGTAAGAAAAAAAGTGTAAATATATTATATTGAGAGGTACTAATACTAACTATATCATTTCATTTTAAATTCGGGACCCTTTGGTTGCAGTTGGAGCCCCCTAGATTCATGACTAGTTAAGCCCGAATTTGCCCAATTTGTGCATTTCTACAAAGTTTTCAAGTAGAGCCATTACAATGGTATTAGATAATGATATTAGAACCTGTTGAAGTTTCCTATTCATGATTTCTAATGATAATATCTTTCCATTAGGAATTGAAACCGAATCATTGGCAGTGGAAGAGAAGAAGGTGAAGAAGTCATCTCTCCCTTGAACATCTCGGGTGAGACTTCATTTGCTCTGCAGGTGTTGTTGGGTGGGGTAAAACTTGTATGGGACGGTGCTCAAGGATATCATGGTGGTTTGTATGTCGACAGATAAGTGAACTCTTGTCGATTGGTTTTGTATCAACAAATGGTTCCGTTGGGACCTTTGTGCAAAGAAGAGGGAGGACATGTTGTGGCATCCGACAAGACTGAAAATCTAAGATTGGTTTGACCAAAAGATACAGGAGTTTGCTGAGAAAGAGAATCAAAACCTTGGACTGATGATGGATAAGTGGCTGGTATAATATATGTATGATGACCCACACGAGTACTTTTTCTCTGAATTTTTGATTATCTTGTACGAGTGGTTGACGCGATTGACCTATCACAAGACAATCTTCCAAGGAGGCGAACCAACGTCCTAAACCTCAAAATTGATCCAGGATTTGCAAGAGGTAGAAAACAAAGAATCAAGGGCTGTTGAATTCTAGCTTGATAGTATCTTAGAGGGCTATATCACTGAGTTCGCGGTTGATACCACTAAATCCTATAGCGAAGCATAAAGGGTGTTCTTAAATGGACCAAGAAGTAGGTTCCTATTGTCTTTGTAATTGTCTATTAAGATGATCATCTATGAAAAATGAATACTGAAGATGCACCTTGAGTAGTAGAACTCTGGTGTTCGGAGGTTATGGGTGTCGCGGAGACGAGGGTTGTATGTAATGATATGGGGTAGATGGATGGAATTTACGACGTGATTGTGAGGGAAGCCAAGGAAGGAAGTGGTCTTATGAAAGGAGGAGCAAGGTTTCAACAAGAGAATAGGCAGAAGACAAGAGATATTCCTCCCACAACTGAGATGTGAGGCCGCAAAGGAAGACCACATGGAACAAAGCGACCCTAGAGTGACGAAAGAGATGAACAGGCTATGCCCGATCCCAAGGAATGGATGACCCAGAGTAACAACATACCCACACCTCCGTGCACTATGCCACACTCAGGAAGGAACATGAGTTCGACATCGCCATGTCTGACGTATCAAAAACACTCTAATAGTAGTGGATCAATGATTGTAGGAAGAAAGACCAGGATGGCGTGCAATGATGTGAAGTTACCCATATTCCATGGATAAGGGACCGAGGATCCCAAACAATATTGGTTCTTGTGTGAAGCTGCGTGGACTGTCAAACAAACTACAGATGATGAGGTCAAGAAAGGTCAATTAGTGACAACTCTTCAAGGTTGCGCACTGGATTGGTTCATGAAATTTGTACGAGTCCCTACAGGGGATCCGATGAAAACATTGGTCGAAGTTAGAAACATATTAATTGAAGAATTCAGAAAATCGAAGTCTGAAGCGCAATACATCACATAACTGAAGGAGATTAAGCAGTATCCCAATGAAACTATTTGGGATTTTGATCAAAGGTTTAAGACACTAATGGAAAGAGTCATCTTTGAGATGAGCAACATTCAACATAAGAAATGGTTCATCGCAGCGTTACTATCTCATATTAGATTACTGCTGATGCAACAAAAGATTGCAACATAGAGCGAGGCTTTGGAGATTGCGATGAAGTTATAAGCTTCACCTGTTGGTGAGAGTGCAGTCGCTATGAACCAGATTCAGACACAGATGGCGAATATGACCCTCCAGTTGCAAGATATCAAGAAAGGAAAAGAGCATTGTGAGGAATTATGGTGTACTTGACTTCGCACAGACGAGAATACTAAGGATAATTTCCTAGATTTTTTGAAACTACCTATTATCGGGAGCGTCGAACCCATTGAGTTGTGGTAGTATGCCATGGTGTCGTATCTGCCAAGTTTATGGACATTGACATGAATATTGTGGATATATGCAGAAGATGGTAACGAATTCGATGAATTTATGTTGCACATTATGCCGGTCTGATGGGCATGAACATAAGGATTGTCACGCATATGATATAATCCATGATAGAACCATGGACATGTACTATGTGAAGTGAGAGGACCATCTAATAGTACAAAAACTGCAACCGCAACCACAACTGCAGGTGGTACAACCACCACCTCAACAGTATTTTGTCCCATAGTCGCAACCGCAAATGTAGTTTGTACCGCAACTGCAAATGCAACCACATTTTGTGCCACAACCATAGTATAATCAGAGGTAGATAGCTCTGTAGTAGCCACAGTATGTTCAGCTAGCATAGTATGTTCAACAACAACTGAATCCCTCACAACAACAATTCAATCAACCGCAGTTTCAACAACTGTCAAGGATGATTTTGTGGAGGATTTCGAGGAGGACGAGGTGGAGGATTTGGTCAAGGAGGAGGACAAGGTCACGGACCAATGAAATTTTATAATTGTGGAGTACTAGGACATTATCATAGAGATTTCCTGTAATTTCAATTGGAGTGTACGTATTGTATCGCTATTGATCACATTGTTGAGAACTGTCCACAACTGATCATGAGATGGCAGACAGGAAACGTTCCACAGTTGTAGAACCATAACCAAATTTAGAATCAAAACCAACTTGCAACTTAGAATGTGAATCAACCCGTGAACCTAACATTGAATCAGAATCAAGGGCCAACGATTGCGATGATATCAACAGAACCCAGGACGCAGGATGCTGATGTCGCTGTCATCACTCACGGAGGTGCGATGATGGGAGAAGATATTCCACATCCACAAATTCAGACGGTTGGGAAGAATAAGGTGCAGTGTGATATCAATGCAGAGAAGGATACATTCTTTGAAGCATGTGACATGATAGGAAGAAACCTTGGTAAGTTAGATGTCTATGAGATTCCAAATGCGTTTGATTCAACTTTAGTACCAGGGCCATCGCAATAGCATGGTACCTTGCAGAACTTCTTTGAAAGTTGCTTGTCGTTGGCAAGAGATCTCGATGCTCTTACCGATATTGGGGGTTTGTTACATATACTGACCAAGGGACAAAAATATTCCGCAGTGAAATATTTACATAAGAAGAGGAAAATAAAAGATATGCGCATGAATATTCAGATTGGGGATTATGAGGTAGATTTATTCATCCCAGATCTAGGCTCATACATCAATAACCTATCAAGGAAGACATAGAAAAATATGGGGATCCCGCAGTTGGTTTGGTCCCCCATACAACTGTGATTGGCTAACCAGGCTAGAGTAACACCGACTGGGCGAGTTCCATGCCTTGCCATGGAAGTTGAAGGGATGAAGACCTATGCCGATTTTGATGTTATTAACGTTTTTGATGGAAGAGGCTCCTATCCCGCATTGCTGGGGATTGGATGGGCCAATGACAACTTGGTAGTGATTATTTTTAAAAATCTTGTGATGACCTTTGAGAATCAGGACATCACAGTCATAGCTCTGATGGATCCAACTGAAAGGCAAAGGTATGTTGAACTGATGAAGGATGAAGCTGTAAGAGGATGGGATCACACATATAACATATTTGAAGATTACATCCATCTGACTGTTGATGGGGAACTCGGTTGGCACAAATCTAGCTCTGCATCCTTTGACTCTGATGACGCTTTAGAGAATTTGAAGAATTGAATGCATGAGGTGTCATTCCAGAATGTGACTTGATTACGCAGTTGTTGTGCTGATTCACGAATGAAACTATTGAATTATCAGTATACAAAGGACTATGTGAGTTGTCTGAATTTCTATTGGAATTTGAGGATAAGGTTTTAGAACCACATAAGTTTCTAGCATTGGATGAATCCTTGAAGGATACTCCAACACATTGGTGGGAGAGCCATAAGAAATCGATCACTAGATGGTCGCAGTGTCGAATATTGATGACAGTTCACTTTGGTGACACAGAAGAGTACCATAGTGCAAGGTACAATGAGAGAAATGACCCTGGTGGTCATCTGATCAGGTGTCAAACCTTGTGGGCATCGCGACCAAAGGATGAGTGTGTCCATGCTTTTGTCCACATGTTGGATGAGATTCCGCAGTCATGGTATGTATCAGCTGAGTTTTGCAGAGAGATAAGTACTTGGGAAGATTTGATGGTTTTCTTTACTCATACCTTCATTTTTATGGATACCAATCTAGCTATCCATAATGCACTGCAGCACATCTGCAACATTGTTCTAAAGGTAGTTCCAGTTTCATATCCATTGGATCCACATGAGAGATGTTCGATGCGGTAAATGATGGGATTATATAATGTGACCGGAGGACCCGAGGATGGTGATGATCCATGAAACATCAATATCCCGGAAACAGAAGGGATTTAGGATATCACATCACTTGACATATCGATGGATCCAATGAACCAGCCATTAAAAAATAGGAAGGTCAACATTAGGACAGAGGAGAACCCAAAGTTTTCGAATGTTGGGGACTACTGGGATGAAGAGACTACGAAAAAAATCACAGATCTGTTGCATGAATTCCAAGTTTTGTTCCCTACAAAGTTTTCTTAGATGAAGGGAATACTGGGAGATTTAGGAGAGATTAGGATCCCATTGAATCCAGATGCGAAACCGGTAAAGAAACGACTGTATTCGTTGAATCTGCGCTACAAGGAGAGGGTCAAAGCTAAGCTCCATAGAATGCTAGATTCTGGAATAATTGGGCTAGTTGAAGAATCAGAATGGATCAATCCTATGGTGGTCCAAGATAAGAAGACAGGTGAGGTTCAGATCTATGTCGACCTTAGAAAATTAAATGATGTGTGTGTGCATGATCCATTTCCAATACCATTCACTAATGAGGTGCTAGAAGGAGTAGGTGGCCAAGAAATGTATTCCTTCATAGATGGATTTTCTGGCTATCACTAGATCATGATTGTAAAAGAGGATCCCCACAAGACAACAATTGTTACTGAATGGGGTTGTTTTCAATACATTGTGATGTCATTTGGGTTGAAGAATGGGCATGCAATATTCTCCAGGGTTGTTGTTTTCACATTCAAGTATTTTATTTAGAATTTTCTGCAAGTGTATATGGATGACTGGACAGTTTATGGGTTAATCAGGGACCATTTGGAAAACCTGCGACTGATGCTGGAGCATTTTTGACAACATCAGATTGCACTGAACTCAAAGAAGTGTATTTTCTGTGCAGATTTTGGGATGATGTTGGGACACATTGTGTGCAAGCAAGGACTATTCATTGACGCCACAAATATTGTGCTAATTTTGAGCTTGCCATCACCTAAAAATGTGAAACAACTTAGAGTGACATTGGGGCACACAAGATACGACCGCAAGTTCATCTGAGGTCATGCTATGATCACAGTTCCTATGGAAAGGTTGATAAAGAAGGATGCAGTGTTTGTATGGAGTCAATAGTGTCAACTAATTTTTGTAATGCTAAAGGAAAAGATGGCTTCCACACCAAAACTAGTTTTTCCTGATTGGAATAAGGAGTTCCATGTCCATGTGGATGCATTGTCAACTGCCCTGGGTGTGGTGTTGGCGCAGCCATGGGAAGGAGATCTTGATCACTCAATTTCTTTTGCTAGTCAGAATCTGTCATCTATGGAGAAAAATTACACTACCATAGAGAGGGAAGGCCTAGCGATGGGATACACGCTGCAGAAGTTTAGGCATTACCTGTTGGGAGGTCATTTCAATATGTTCATGGACCATTCTACTTTGAAATAACTGGTCAATAAGCCTGTGTTGGGTGGGAAGATATGCTGTTGGCTACTTCTCTTTCAGGAGTTTGATTTTGAGATAATTGTGAATTCGGGTTGCTTGAATGTGGGACCAAACCATTTATAGTGAATTGAGATAGGTGAAGAACCAACATATTGTTGCAAATGGAAATATCACATTGCTTAGCAGCCTCCATGAGAATTTCACTTTGCCTTTCAACCTCCCAGAAATCCTGGCTTGAGTCACCTTGGTCAATTTTTTCCCAGACCTAGAAGGAGCAGTGCCTTCTTGTTTTTTGCATAGAGCGTGAGCGATGCCTATCCCAGTTGAGAAAAAAGCATAATTTTCCCTCTTCTTTGGCAAAAACCCTAGGTTGAAACCTTTGTCAGTTTTGCTAAGAGCATCTGTGGTCAGTAAATGAGAAAAAATATGTTTCTAGAAGCTTCCATGTGGAAACCTCCATAGGGTTAGTTCCTATATGCTGGGGAGAGGTGGAATTCACCTTCCTCACCTATAGGGATCTCATTTTATCCTTTTTCCAAGTCATCTCTTGAGTTCTAGGCCTATAAATGGAGCCTTCATGAGGAGAGTGGAGGAGGCCAAGAAAAGAACCCTTATGCTGCTAGTTTGAAGTCTGAATGAGAGGCAAAGTAGAGTTAGCTTTTGGTTGGAGAGGTTTTCATAGACATATGAGATTTTAGACATTCTTGTTGATATCGAAGCCATTGACATCAAGTATTTTGGTTGTACTTCTTTCTGATCCATATGTTAATACAAAGAAATTTCCCTTTCCTATATTTGATTGTATTGATTGTAATTAGATATTATTGGATTCCTTGATCACCAATATGAATAGTCAATTTATCATGATGCTGTCATCCCTTTCATTTGTCTTGTGATCTATTTTGTAGGTATTGAACTATCACAAGGAATTTTTGGAAAGAAGACAAGCATATCTAAGGTTGAGGTATATTGTCTTTCATGTTAGTTGATTTGATCATTTAAGGAAAGGATATGTTGCCGTGTATTTTTGTTATGTAGTTGTGACTTACATTGAAGAGGAACAAGCAGTGTCTGCACTGATTGAGAATTCCTGATAACAAAATTGGTGACTCTGTTGGGGAAGCTTAATCCAGTCAGATCTGGGGAAGATCTAGTTAGATCTGGTGTAGATCCAGTCAGATCTACAAACTTTGGTAACCATTTCATCTATGAAGGTCATTCTCTCTCCTTTTAGTTGTTTCATTTAACAAGGTAAGCTATCTATCTTATGTTTCTTGGTTCTTTGCCTTTGTTTTGAGTAGTTTCACCCTTTTTAGTCCAGCTCAGTTTTTTTTTGTTTCTCTTGTAGGCTTTCAGCCTTTTAGTTCACTGTTCAATGTCGTTTTTTCTTTTGGCTGATAGAGCATCGGTTCATCCCAGGGCACATTTTCTCCTTTTGACCGGAGCACCTACATCGCCTTCTTCTTTGATTGAAAAAGAGTCGACGATTCCTGTGTGCAGAAGGCTAGGAGCACCATAACAGACTAGGATGCCTTGGTGCAGTGCCCTTCAGCGTGTTGAGGTAGGTATTCAAAACTACATGTTCAAGAATTTTTTTTCCAAAATTTGTAAACTGTCCTGTTCTCTGAAGTTTTTCAGTGTGGTTTGCTTTCTTGCTTACTGTTTGATTTGCTGGTTTTTGTGAGTCTAATTCTCTGTTTGAGCTCAGATCCAAAAGTTTTATCTTTTGCATTGTCATAAACGAAAGTGGAAACATAGTTCAGTTTTGGTTTTTAAGCGAAGTGTCTGAAAATTTTCTTTTGAAAAGAAAGCCTATATCCTCTTCCTAGAAGATTAGTTTCTTTTTTAGAAAAGTCTGCTTTGTGTGCCTCATATTTTCTAGAAAAATACAAAAACAATCATTTTATTTTTCTCTTGTTTATGCTTGTGAAAATTTCCATTTCCATTTTGCATGTGTGATTCAGAAAAATAGGTCTTTTTGACATTGTAGCAGAAGTTAGATTTGCATGCATGTTAGAGGCTTCTTTCTTACATTTTCAAAAACTTTAGAGTGCTTGTTTACAAGATTTTTTGTGTTTGAAAGGAATTCCTTTGCATTCTTTATTGGATCTTGTTTTTATTGTTGAAAACAACTTTCTTTTGGTATATTGTTGAAAAGAAAAGAAAAAGGTTTCTTCCTTACCCTAGTTAGTTCTCATCGAAGTCAAAAAGTGCATTTACATTTAGATTAATTTGTGTCATTGGAGATAATATTTCACAAACATTCACCTAATCATCGAGATAAAATTAACGGTAGCTTTAGGTCTAAAAATTGTATAGGAGTTTGAGTGATAAGTTAGTGATGTGTTTGTGCATCGTAAAGCGTAGGAGCTGTCGTTATTTGTCTACACTACAACACAGGACTTGCTCGGTTCTTCCATGTACCGTCTGTATATTGAACGAACTTTAACGTACCCTTGAGGTATATATAAAGGTACTTCATGCACTCGATTGCATATCGGAAGGTCCCTTGTGAACAGTTGTGCATTAGACAACCGTACTACTAATTTGAGCTCCCACGTACCTTGCGTATATCGGGAGACCCTACTAGGATACCCTGACCATCTAAGAAAAACCCTTTGGCCTTCTTGTGTGGAGAAATACACTCAAAACAACATTCAGGGAGATTACTACGCATGTACACCTGAGGTATATCATGAGTTGCACCTACTTGACAATCCTGGTGAGAGATCGGCTATTCTGAACCCATCCTATCACTTAAGTCTGCTTGTAACCTTTATCTATGTGTATGTTTTGTTTTTTTGATTTTCTCCTTTTTTGACCTAGATTAAGTAACTTCGGCCACCACCATGGCTGAGCAAGTTACAATACGTCAATCTCATAGATTGCAAGGTTTACCTCCTGACTCTCCTCCTACCGTGGAAGGACAAGAAGGGGTGACCATGGAACAACCAGCTTCTGCTAATGTTCCCATAGGAAATGCCTTAGCTAACGAAACCAGAGAATATTTCACTGTTTTTACAAATCCTTTGGTTGAACTCCCTCCTACAGTTGATGCTTCTGTGCATTCGCCTTTGGAAGGCCGTGTCGATAGTCCTACTCCACCATATTATGGTCCAGATGCTCCTTTTTGGAGGACTTCTATCGGTTAAGCTATTGCTGAATTCGGGGTTATTATACCTTCACCAGGGAACCCTCCCTTAGGAGAGGAGGAACATAGAAGAATTAGTGCATCTATCGATTGAGCTCGTAACTTTTCAGAGAGAGTAGAAAAAATCATTCCTCCACCTGTGTTTCGTTATGAAACTATGTCAGCTAATTTACCTCGTAATACAGACCCTTGTCCTTTATTTGAAATTAAACCTTCTTTTGAAGGTCATCCAACCTATGGTGAGACTTCTCCCAACCCATGGCCCGAGGGATATCGTTCACTAGCTCAAGTGTTAGGTCCTATTGAAGAAGTTCCATTTCAAGGTAATCCAAGTCCAAATAGCAACCCTACAGTCCCACATCCTAGCCCCATTACTAGGCCTTCCATACCAGCCATAGTTGTGGGGGAATCCACAAATCAAGTTATGTCCACACCCTCTAACGCCGGGGGCCAACCCCTGATGTGAGTTACATCATCTGTTAGTGGAATTATTACTAGTTTAGGACAAGTTGCAGCTGTAGCACAACTTGCAGTAGTTATCCCTCCTACTAATACCAATTTTGTCCCCCTCCCATCCAATTCAGGCCAACCCTTAGGGGTGCAACCTGTCAATAATCCAGCTTCTTGGAGATATACTTATCCAGGAACTCAGCCACCTATGGTTAATCAAGTGTATCAACAACCACCACTAGTGGATATTTATCCTAGAATGCCCTACCCTGGGAATGATTTTGTACCTTGGGGACAACCCAATTGGTCCAATGTTTCGTCATATGGAGGCGATTTTGTTCATATTGCTGGAGGATATGGTGGACCACCCCCTAGAAGACCACCACGTGGATCTGGAGGACCTGGAGGCCCCGAAGGACTTGGAGGCCCCGGAGGACCTCGAGGCCCTGGAGGACCTAGAGGCCTTGAAGGTCCTATAGGACCTAGTGGACCATTTGGAGGACCACCACCCGAAGGCACACCACCACCGCCTGGAGGTGGAGGACCACCGCCTGGAGGATCACCACCACCACCTCCTGGAGGGGGACCACCACCACCACCACCACCTTTCGAAGGACCCTCTCCCTTGGGTGGCCCACCTCCTCATGGAAATTCTAGAAATCAATAACCTTTTCAACAAGCTTCAGGGGCATCATTCATACACATCTATCAATCTGCATATGGTCCTACTAGCTAGCAAATGCCATACCAATACCACCAGTATCCACAACCAAATCAACAATTTCCATTTCTAGCTACTTTATATCTGCCAGACTTGTCAAGATTGATAAATGACCCAATCCATCATGACCCCTCTTAGCCTTCCATTCTTGTAAAGCTACCTTTCGATATACCCAAGTTTGATGGTAAACCCGGTGAATATCCAAAAACCATGTGATGGCATTTCACTTATGGTGTTAATCCAATTCTTTGATGGACGACTCAATCCGTCTACGAATTTTTCAAAGAACCCTCACTGGTATTGCCACAAAGTGGTACATCGAGTTACCACATCACTCTTTTTGGGACTTCAATGCCTTAGCAATGGTGTTTTTAACACACTTCCAATTGCCAATTCGATATGAAACATGTATATACCTTTTGACTTCGCTTCAAAAAACCACATCAACTCACATATATTATCATATCCATGAAAGGAGATGAAGATGAAGGTTAATTAAGGCCCCCATTCCTGATCAGTTGCTCACTGATTTGTTTACAAAGTCTTTACTTTGACCTATTGCTAGAGATGTTGCCATGGGAGGCGCTCTTACTGAGGAGCAAGCTATTAGTCACGCTCGATACCTAGACTTGGTTTATTCCCAGTATGGTACTCTATATGATCTGATTCCCCACGCTCCTTGACCTACAACAGATCCATCAAGACCCACAACTGAACCACCTGCTGATGACATATTAGGTTCGGTTCAAACGCAAATGGTGGCCAAATCTTCTAAGAAATAAAATCAAACCGCCACTCTGTCAAATCAACCAACACCATCTACCAAACTTGCACCCTCTCCTGTTGCTTCCACCAAAGTAAACGCGATCCAATCAAATGAATCTTCAGGTGGAAAGAAGATAGGAAAAAACAAATCTAAAGAACCAGATAATCAATAGGAAGGAAACAAAACACAAAACTTAGATGCTGATTCAAAAGCTAAGAGAAAGGTAAAATATCATTGTTTAATCTACGGAGGTGACCATTTTACAAAAGAATGTCCTCGTCATGAGGAAGTTAGTAAGTTTTTGAAAAATTCACCCACCCCAGCATTTTTGAAAGATCCTTTCCCTTCCCAACAACAGTTAATTGATCATAAATCCTTGAACAAAATTTCTTCGTCTACTGATGAAGTTTGAATGATGTCTAGTGAAACGGTTAATTTAAACACAATATCACACAGTTATGAACCTCCTCCAGAAAATAAACCTAATGATGTTCCATCTGAAAAACCCCCAGCTTCTACACCTCCTCCTAATAACAGTCTTCACATTGAAAAACCTATTCCGGAAGCAATTTTCCACCCACACAAGGGTACTCTACGTAAGTCCATAATCAATCCTAACACTTGTGCCACCCAATATTATAATATTGTTGAAGCTTTGGCCCAAGCACCCTGTGCTATGTCAGCTTTAGAGGTACTTCAAACCTGTGCAACTAAACGGAAAATATTGCTTATTGCCCTTGGAGCTATGGATCCTAAGACTAGTAATATCATCACTTTCAAACTGGATGATTTCAAGACGATATTCTCACATCAGTTATCTTTCTAGATTGCTACCAATATTGCTGGAAAGACTATCCATCGTACCATTTTGGACAAGGGTGCCTCTACGTCAGTTATGTCTTTATCTTGTTGGAGAGCCATTGGTTCTCCAGAAATCAACCGTCCACCTACTACCCTTAAGGATTTTGATGGTTGCACCTTTTAACCATATGGATTACTACCTCCCATCCATGTGGAACTGGGGGGCAAGTCATTCTCCATTCACATTGAAGTCATCGAAGCTCCTTTGGATTACAACATACTCCTAGGTCGTAACTAATTCTATGCTATGCAAGCTGTAACATCGACCGTTTTTCAGATCGTGTAGTTCCCATTCCAAGGAAAGATTGTTACTATTGATCAGTTAGATTTCATCACACCTAGTTCCATTACAAATGAAATCTAACTGATCAATAGTAACAATCTTTCCTTGGAATGGGAACTAGACGATCCAAAAAACGTTCGATGCTACAGCTTGCATAGCATAGAATTAGTTACGACCTAGGAGTAAGTTGTAATCTAAAGGAGCTTTGACGACTTTAATGTGAATGGAGACTGACTTGCCCCATAGTATAAGAAAATTGGAGTAGGCCTTGTCAAATAATCTTCACATGCCATACTGGCTCGAACCCCCCCCATCTCTAGATTATCTTTCACACACACTTCCTACAGATGATTCTATTATGGAATTTATGTCATTAGAGGAGATGCCTTGGGAAGATTATCATCACAGATCTTCTTTCCTTCCCCCTTGCCATATGGTAGAAGACCACTTCACCTCTACGGTTTCATCTGATATAGTCCTCAACCCTCAGTCTACGATCCTCACTCGTAGTGTCGATTCTGAAGGAAATTTGTGTAACATTAAAAAAAATATGCCTGTAGACATATCAGTGAAACCTGGTGTTTATGAGAACATTTTCATAGGACAGAACTCTTCACCTAAAGAGGTTAAAACATACATGGCCCTTTTCAAGGAATTTAGAGATGTCCCCGCATGGACATATGAAGAAATGCCAGGGATTGATCCCTATATCATTGTTCATGAGATAAAAACTTACCCCGATGCCAAGTGAGTCCGTCAGAAACTACGACAGGTCCATCCAAGAAAAACAACCGCTATTAAAGAAGAAGTTGAGAAACTTCTCAAGGCTAGTTTCATTTACCACGTACCATTAACTGAATGGGTGTCGAACATAGTCCTTGTGAAAAAAAAATAGGGTACTATTAGGGTTTTTATTGATTTTAGGGATTTGAATCGAGCTTGTCCAAAATACAACTTTCCCACTCCCTATATCGATCAGGTAATTGATAATTATGCCAGACGCATTCTTTTTTCCTTTATGGATGGCTTTTCTGGCTATAATCAGATTGAGATTCTCCCGTCAGACCAACATAAGACAACATTTATTTTCCCTTGGGGGGATATTGCTTATCGTAAACTGCCTTTTGGTTTAAAAAATTTTGGTGCGACATTCCAACGTGCCATGTCCTATGCTTTTCATGACATTAAACATGTCGTGGAACCTTATCTTAATGACCTTCC
Organism: Pseudotsuga menziesii; assembly: GCA_001517045.1. Lineage (NCBI taxonomy): Eukaryota > Viridiplantae > Streptophyta > Pinopsida > Pinales > Pinaceae > Pseudotsuga > Pseudotsuga menziesii. The sequence goes on from LPNX010267162.1 coordinate 1,230,534, forward strand.
TGCTCATTCCAAGTAGCGGGATATTCATGTCGACCATCTGAGAGTTGTGTTTCTTCGACCATAAGCTAGTCGACTTTTTTTCTTTATTGTTTCCAAAGATTGGCATCCATATAGATCCCTTGAAAATTGAAGCTATCTTATCCCTACCTGCTCCCACAAATGTAACTGAACTCCAACGTTTGTAAGGGAAGGCAAAATTTCTACGTCGTTTCATTTGCAATTATGCAGAAAGGACACATGGTTTCATGAGGTTGCTCAAGAAAGATACCCCTTTCGTCTGGGATGATTTCATGCAACACACGTTTGATAATCTCAAGCATGCACTTACCCATGCACCAGTGTTGCAGCCACCTAATTATGCTAAGGAATATTCCTTGTATGTAGCTGCATCCTTGTCTACCATAGGCATGGTCCTTGTTCAAGCAGATGAACATGACCAGAAACATGTGAGTCATTATGCAAGTAAGAGTCATTTGGACTCTGAAACTTGATACTCACATGTGGAGAAACTCGCTCTCACCATGGTCATCATAGTCCATAAATTTCGTCATTATATCTTGCTTTGCACCACCACTATTTATGTGGATTCCAACCCCATGTACTACGTTCTCACACGACAAGTGCTTGGGGGAAAATAATCACGTTGGATTGTAATTCTCCAGGAATTTGAGTTAGAATTTGCTAAAAGGACTTCTAAGAAGTCTCTCATATTTGCAGAGCTTATATGTGACCTTCCCCGTACTACTGAGGCTACAGATCCCTTTGATTCATTGCCCAATGAATCATTGTTTTTCATTAGTACGAATGACCCATGGTACGAAGATATAATTTTGTATCTCCAGACCTTATGATACTAGCCCACTAATTCTTGAGATGAACGTCGTCACGTTCGCCACCAGGACAAAAGTTATCTTATCTTGAATGATACCTTATACCGCCGTGGTGTTGAATCGGTCTTATGACATTGCCTTACACATGAGGAGGCTGAGATCATTTTAAATGATTACCATGCTGGAGCTTATGGTAGTCATCTCTCTGGGTTGGATAATGCCCAGAAAATCTTGCGTGCAGGGTATTTCTAGTCCTCTATTTTCAAAGATTGCATTGAAACAGTCAAGAAATGACCACCATGTGAAATGTTTACTTACAAGAAACGCACACATCCAGCTCCGTTCCATCCCGTTGCAGCAGTTGGCCCCTTTTAAAAATGGAGCATAGAATTCATGCACTGTAGACCTACCTCAGCCCGGGGTCATGGCTACATTATTGTGGCTGTGGACTATTTTACAAAATGGGCTGAGGCAATGCCCACATATGCCGAAGACGGTAAGACTGCTGCATTATTCTTATTCAACCATATCATTGCAAGGTTTGGGATTCCTATGACCATCATGACCGATCATGGATCACATTTTCAAAACAAAATGATGGAAGAGCTTAGTGTAAAATTAGGGTTTCATCACGATAACTCTACACCATACTATCCTCAGGACAATGGCCAGTTTAAGGCTATAAATAAAGTATTAAAAACAATGCTTCAACAGATGGTAGGGAAAGCCAAGTCAAACTGGTATTTACAAATTTTCTCTACACTCTGGGCCTATAGGACTACTGTCAAAACTTCCACCGGTTGTACACCTTTCCAATTAGTATATAGGCTGGAAGCTACTCTCCTGATAGAGTGTGAAATCCCTTCTTTAAAGCTTGCTGTGGAACTATTACCCAATACCACTATAGACGAAGAAATATTCCTGTATCTAAACAAACTTGATGAAACTCGACACGATGATTCCTTAGATAATGAGGCACATAAATGAAGAATGAAAGTTCAATATTATAGGACTTTCCAACCCTATTCCTTCAATGAAGGAGACCTAGTCTTGACTTATGACCAGAAGCATGACAAGGTGGGGGCATGCAAACTTGAGTCTATGTGGCATGGGCCCTGAAATTGTCAGTCGCGTTTTAGAGAAAGGGGCATATGAATCAGTTGATTACGATGGGATACCTTTGGGAGAGCCCCGAAACGGGCTCTACCTCAAAAGATACTATGCCTAGGTCATCTAGCATAGGGTCTTTGTAAATATTGTTTATAGTTTGCTGTGTGTCTTAGATTTTAAAAGTGTGTTTTTTGTGTGATTCAAAATGTGTTTTTTCACAAAACCCTACTTATGCATGTATTTTGTCTAATGGAAAGATGACTTCCTTCACTAGTTTTGCTTATGGTGCTCATCGATATACACTTAACATTGCATCGGTAGCTTGGGTACTGTACTCTCCTACAAGTGAGTTGGTGAGTTCAGGCGGTATTCTTTTAGGTCTATCCACCAATAATTTGGCAGAATATCAAGCCGTGATTGGATTGTTGAGGGAAGCCCTAGCTAATGATGTAAGGGAAATTAGGGTTTACCTAGACTTTGAACTAGTTGTTCAACAGCTTAATCGAGTCTACACCATCCGAAATCCCATGCTTCTTCGTACTTTCTGGAGAGTTAGGTTGTTAGAGAGGTATTTTGAGCAAGTTACATATCAACACATTCCAAGACATTTAAATGCTGGGGCATATTCCCTAGCTAACTATGTCTTAGATTGGCATATTGCTCATTTTTAAAAGTCCATTTGAAACATAAAAAACACTTGTAAATTCATAAGTAGATGATCATTTCACACATCACATTTTCCGCACACACAACTGTAAATATAAAAGTTTGTCATATATATATATATAAAGTTGTAGCACGAAGATACAAAATTTGGGCTGAAGCATCTCTAGCTTTCAGTGCCCGTTCAGGACCATAAAAAGTTTAGAATACATATACATAGGGAAAAATATGAAGCTCTGAAGCTTTCAGTAATACATATACAAAAAGTGAAAATCAAGGCAGACTAGTCCTCATGATGTTCATGGTAGAAATCAATGGCTTGGTCCACTCTGCGGAGTAGCCTAGAGAACCGTCCCGTGACACCTACAGTATGGCATTGATAAAGCCTAGGTACCTCATCAGTAGTCAGGTCAGGGATGCCCACAGTCAAGCGCTGTAGGTTTTCCTCGAGATCTCCGAGCTCTTCATCAATTTTGGAGCTATATAGCATCATATACCTGGTACATGCTCGCCTAGCAATAGGCAACATCCCTGTTGGACAGATAGATCCAATGTCTGCATGAAAACATTTTTATGTCAGTAATACAAAATAAAAAATGAAATAAATACAAAAAATAAAAAACACAAGTTGATAGTGTCTTTTCTTACCTCAATCATCCCATACTTCTCCCTCAGGTAGAGCTAGCTCCGGGTCATACGGAAGTCTGCCCCTTCATAGGCATAATCCTCCACCATAAGAAACTGGTTTCTCAACCAACAAAAGAAGCTTGACTCATATCTAACTTTGGTCCCTCCACCTCCAAGATGAGGCATGGCTGTAACCCATGCAAGCATCCTTGAATCCTTAGGATCAAGTCTGGTAATGGTCACCTGTGGTCTCATGTGAGGTACCCACTGTAAGATAAAAGACACTATCACTGCTCTATAGCCAAATTTCTTTAGCATTCCTCTTTTGCACTTGTTTAATTAACTCTTCAGACACACCAACATGACTTCACACCAGTTTAAGACAGTGGGCTCCATGCATTGCAAATCATATAGCATATGTGATCTGCTGGTAAGGTGGGAAGCCCTAGTACCTACCACCTTCTCGATAGTATACACCACTATCCTCAAGGGAAGATCTACTAGAGACTTGATCTGTAGCTTCCCTGATTGGGACTATGTACCTAGTGAGCAGTGCTAGTCAATAATATCATCCAAGGAGCCTTCCCCTCCTTGACCTCCAGATAGAACTACTGGGATTCCCCTCATAGACAAACTAGTCAGAAAATAAATATCCCCAACCTCTATAGGTAGGATATGGAATCCCACCACAAAATGCTCCTGGTCGGGATCCCACATATCTATGATATATTCTAGTAGTCGGATATGTCCTTTCATTCTAGGTATCCAAAAATACTCAAGAAGCCTGTAGTTCCGTAGAGCCTCAATGGTGGCTGGATCATTTGCAACTTGGTTGTCCAGGACTTCATGTTCCCTTTCCTTCCAAATTACCATGATGTACCTGTAACATGTAAATTTTGTATTTATAAAACATCTCATGGTTAAAAGGAAGAAAAGAAAATAAAATGACAAATTACAAAGCAAGAATAAGAACATGGAAAAATTGTTTTTTGGTGGATTAGGGTTTTGTTTTCTTTCTTTTTCCTCCTATGGCGCTACTAGCATTCACCCATAGAGCACCGCGGTGCTGCTGCCTATGGCTTGCAGAGCATCGAGTGTTTATCTACTGTGGACAGAGCACCTATGGTGCCTCTGTCCCAGCTTGACAAAGCGCCATCGGGGACTCTGCACAACGGCCAAACACCTTACAGGAAATAAACAATTGTCTTCTAATACATCCATAAACCTCTATTGTGATGGTTAATCCCCTACCCTACCATTACAAAAGATAAATCTACCTTCTATCTTGCCTTTTAACCTATCAAAAACATTTTAGGAGTTTGGAATTAAATAATGCAAAAGAAGAAAAATGACATTTTGTGAACATGGAGGGGGAAAGAAACAAATGCTTACCTCTTCTAAGGAGAATGAAGAACAATGTGGTGAAGAACCCTTTCAAAATCACTGAAGGAAACTCTTGCTATCAAATCCGACTTCCAAAACTCACCAATGGTTAAAAGCAAATGGTAAAAATAACTTACCTACCCTTTCTATTTATAGAATATTTGGAGTTTTCAAAAATATATTATAATTTATTTGATTTTGAAGTCCAAATTATTTTGGTAAAAGTGGGTTTTTATTTTTTACTTTCTATAATTTTGAAAAAATGGATTTTAATGGTGTTTTTTGAGTTTTTTAGGTAAAAATTGGGTCATGGCTACGATCTAAGCTATTTTTGTCTTTTTCAAGCTTAGAGCAAAACTTAAAAAGTACTGAGCATCATTTTACACTTTTTACATGCTCATTAAAATCCCAGTAGAAATGTGTCGAGTATACTTTTTTGGTTTTTCAGACTCGTTAAAAGTGGATTATGAAAAAAGGAACCTAGTTCGGGAGTTATATTTAAGCTCTTTTCAGTCTCCTTAAAACACAAAAATATTGCCAAGCGAACTTGTTGCGTTCACGCTTGTAAAAGAATCAGAACGGTCGACTAGTCAGGGGTAGGTTATCTTTTTTTTGGACCGACTGGCCTTATTTACAAAAAAGGACCTTTTTGGAGTCTTCTTAGTCATTTCAGACTCTCTAAACATGAAACAACAAATGAGTTTGCTTTCATCAGACTCGTAAAACAAAACGATGAAAGGCCCTATTTGGGAACAAACCCCTCCTTTCTTAGGTTCATGAAAAATATGAAAATGAACTCGTCATTTGATGAGATTTAACGAGTGTTTGATACCCTCTTTGGACTTGTAAAAAAAAAAAAGAGGGCACTGTTGTAATCTCACAGATCACATAAGGTTACCAATAATACATACTAAAACATACATAACTATAAATCAGAGACAAGAGAAAAGAACAGATAGGAAAACAGATTATATTATTGCAATGAGTTCATACAAGGCAGAGAACTGAACTGAGTTCTCATTTGGCTCAACAGCCTAATATATACAAAGTAACAAACAGTTACAAAATAACTACCTGTCGGTTCGGTGAACCGACCCGACTTTTATTTAAGCCGACTAATATTCTAGTTTCGTCGGCTGATCGACTAAGTCAGTCTTCATTCAAGTCGACTTCATCGACTTTCCCTTTCTACATATTCCCCACGAACAAAATGTTTCTTCGTCCTGAAGAAACAGGTAGGTACAAAATTTTGAATCTTTTGTCGAACCGTTCAAAAATGCTATTGTTGTGGACTGTGCAGATGAACGGTTGGTCTCTTCTGGATGCAAATCTCGACAATGGCCGAAGCTGTGATGGCAAGGTGATGTTGAAAATCCATCCAAATCTATAAATCTTTCTGTATGTCGATCGTTAATGTTGTTAAACTTGATAGTACCGACATCTTTTCTGAAATGGGGATTTCTGTAATTTTCTCCATATTGGGGCCCAAGGACTGGTTTTGCTCTTCTACTGCGTCGATGAGTCGTTTCATCTGGGGGCAGATGATGTCGACCTTTTCTAAGTTTGGAAGAGCTTTTTGCACCCACTGATGAGCTGCTCGTTCTAGCTGCTATAGCTTGTTGGTCTCCAGCACGATATGTTCTTCTATCGTCTGGCTGAGTGCTGCCTCCATCATTTTCCTGCCCTCCAAATCCTGAATGCCTTGTCGAGTTTGTCTTGTCTGCTGATAGACCTCCCCTTAATGAGTAGGCCAGTCTCATAAGACTTCTTCTGTGATGACGGATTCCTCCATGTGGTCCTGTAGCACTTTCTAGGCCTCCGAGAAGGCAGTGTGTTGTGCTAGTAGTAGTCGAGCAGTCTCCTCCTTTTGTTCTTCCTTAGTTTCTTGCAGACGAGCCTGGATGGTCGATACCATGGTCTCGAAGAGATGATATGCTCTTTCAAGTGGTCGATCTGTGTCGACATCGATAGGGACTGGTATCACCGACTGAGCTAGAGCCCTGCATTTACCGAGAAACTCGACCTATTCTGTATTTTTGTCGATGAGCTCCTTGGTTTTGCGTACCGTCCTTGTATTTGCTTCCTTGGCCAGAGTCTTGAGGAGTTGGCTGACTTCTGGGTCGGTCAACGAGCTTGCATCCTTTAAGATGATCTGAAGTCTGGAAGGATGATGCTCTTTCTTCTTCTTTTTCTTTTCTGCCTCTGCTTGCTGGGTGCCTGCAACATTTGAAGGGGTGCCTGTGGTTGGTGGGGTTGAAGTCGATGGTTTTTCGGGTTGGGGAGGTGGTATGACCACTTTCGGCTATGAAGATGTTGTTGGTTGTAAAGGTGGATTTGGTTGTGAATCAGGGGGTGGCAGAGGTGGTGGGGATGATGATGGCAGGGGTGGAGATGAAGGCGGTGGTGGTGAAGAAGTGGGGAAATGGTCGGGGATAATGGGGTCGTCGGAAGTGGGTTGTACACTTACGTCGGATAGTGGTTCTATTGCAGGGTTAATAGTGGGGAAGTCGGTCTGGGGTTGGGGCCAAACATGCTCGATGGTAGACTGCACATGACCAATTATGTCACCTTCTTGGTCAGACCGAGTGAAGGTTGATTCAATGTGTGCAGTTACCTGGGGGTTTGTGCTGCTGCCGGTATAGAGAGGGGCCCTTGTGTGAATTTTCTGTATCGACTGAAACAGCTCAGGTAGCATCTCAAAGAAAGCTCTGAGTTCTATGTCTTTGTCAAATTTTTGTTTCATGGAATCCAGTATCCTGCTTTGGTATAATTCGAGGGGACTGACTGACTGCTGTGCCGGTGCTTTCTCCTCGACTACTGGTGTCGGTGATGGGGGTGGGGGGGTTGACACAAGGTCGACGATGTCTTCAGGATTCATCGTTATTTTGGCCTTCTTTGGTCGACCTTCAGGGGCTCCTGCTTCAATAAATCGTTGAAACTGAGTTTCAACTAGGACTTTGTTTGCAGCGGCATCCTCTACGATGTCGACGGCCGCAGCTAGTAGCTCCTCCTCATCGTCGAATGACTCAGCAATGATAAGCTTGCGCTTACCTTTGCCCTGCTGTACTTTTTGTGATATAGTTTTCCTCCTGGCGGCAGCTATCTCCTTGGCTAGTTTCTTGATGATGCCTTGTGATAAAGCATACTCAGGGTCGTCGGCCTCGATTGCACCTGTCGGTACCTGAGTTGGGGCAACGATTGTTGGAGCCGGAGGGTTTGCTTACTGTTGTGGTTGTGGCTCCATCGATTGTTTCTCTTTTGATGGTAGTTCTTTTGGATGTTGTTCTGTTGGCTGTGGGTCGACTCTAGTTGGAGGTTCGAAGGTGATTTGCACCCAACCAGGGGGCTCGACCGGGGTGTCCTTCGACACAAATGTACTTATATACAGGTTTAACTCGTAATCTTCTTCTTTCTCCTGGTCAGTCAGTGGCTCCATTACTGCGAAGTCGACTTGTTTGGCTACAGCTGGCACTGGTATGTTGGTCTTCGCCTGTTGAGTCAACTCCTGGAATATTTGCTTGGCAGTCGGGTAGTAGTCGAGGGCGGCAGCCTTGGGATATTCACCCTACATATACCAGACCACTGTATGGTCAAGCTCCAATTGTATGTGAGACTTCACCGGTACGTTGCGTCGGATGTTCTGAGGAACCCGCCATCTGGTCGTGCAAAGCTTTAACTGTTGGAACCAGTTTTCCAAAAAGATTTTTCCTTGTGCCAGCTCATGCAGAGTTCCTTTCAGAGAGAAGGGTTTAAACCTGTTCATGTGGAATTTGGTCAGCTCCCAGAAGACTGAAATTCCTTCCGGACATATGTGGTACATAACGATCCAAAGGATGAGGGAGGGGAACCTGATAATTCCTCCCATCTCTTGGCATCATTCGCAGACGGTTTTGACCATGTTAGCGACATAATCGCCCCGTCTGTAAATCCTACCGTCGGTGGCAATTGTGTTGACGGCCTCTAGCATCTCCAATTTGAGGTCGCTACTTCGACCTGGTAAGGTAAGAGTGATGGCGATGATTTTGGACATAATCTGTGGTGTCCAGGTGGAAATCTGCCCTATCATCAATCCCTTGGAGTTTTTTCCGGACGGTGAGCCCGTAAGCTCTTCGACCAATCCTTCCTTTATTTCAATTCATACAGGGTTTCCTTGGTTTGACAGGCCAGTTAGCTTGGAGATGATATCTCCAGTAATGTCGACCGGTCGGTCGAAGTAGAACCGACCGTTGTGGTATCGACTGATGACAAACTTAACGGCAGCTTCTTTTGTCCCACTGAAGCTTGCCATCAGGGGTGCGTTTGGATAGTTGAAAATGGTGCTCTATCAAACTTTTTCAGCTGCTTGGGTCATCCTTTTGTCGATGAACGCCCAATCATGGATCTCGGTCCAGAGTTTCTGCCATTGGCCCTCCTGTACTTTGGCATTTTTAATATGCTTTAGTCGGTGGATTAAGGGTGTATCCCCAGCCTAGAGCTCCTTCACCTTGGTCGCTGCTCTGGTCTGCTTGGGGGCCATTATGTCTTCTTGGTCAGGGTTGCAATAAGTTCTGGGTTTTTAGTTGGCTGACTATGCGAGTGCTTTGTGTGTAAAGGGTGTGGTGAATGAACCTTCAACGGTCCCGTATTTGTAGGCGATGGTGTGACTACGTGTGAGGATGGATGTGTTAATGGCGGACTTGACGTTCCAGCTGCAATACGCGAGCGTGGAGTAATGGTGAATTTCTTTCGGCGCTCGAAGTCATAAATGCGCGATGGGACTTTCGAGGTCGGCGGTTGGTGTCGGTGTTGGAAATGGTCGACCTAACTGGTCGATGAGGATGGTCGAAGGTGATGATGTCGGTTGTCGAAGTAGTGAGTTCCTGTCATGTTTTGTTGTGTCGGTTGTATTACTTTGTTTTTGGAATTTTTATCTTTTTATGGGTTTTGATTGACGGTTAAGGTCGTTATTTTATTTTTTAATTTTTTAATTTTTAACGTTTGAGTCAGGCTCCATTAACGAACTTCCTAAATACTAGGCCCTGTAATGTTTTTAGTCGTACTGAGCCATTGGGATGTATTTCTTCGACAACGTAAGGTCCCATCCATTCTGTGTGCAGTTTCTTGGGTTTTCCTTTGACTCGACTATTATAAAGTAAAGCAAGGTCGCCGGCTGATAGGTTTTTGTTTTTGATGTTACGGTCGTGCCATGCTTTCTGTTGTTGTTTGTGAATTTCCTGGTGTTGTAGAGCCATAAGTCTATGTTCCTCTAGCTTACTGAGTTGGAATAGTCAGTCCTTTCTTGCATGTTCGACATCAACATGTAATAGTTGTGCAACAATAGGTGTATGCTGTCGAAAATGTAGGGGGACGACTGCTTCTTGCCCGTAGACTAGTCGAAAGGGGGTTTGGTCTGTTGACCGTTTATATGCTGTCCTATATGCCCAGAGGACTGCAGGGATTTTCTCGTCCCAGTCGTCTTTGTCGGTACTGCATATTTTGGTTAACCCTTTTGTCAATGTTTTGTTGAAATCTTCAATCGCGCCGTTCGACTGAGGGTGATATGCGGTGCTTCGTCGGTGGTCGATGTGAAGTTGGTCGGTCAAATTTTTGATGGTTTTATTGATAAAGTGTGATCCTTGGTCGCTGATCAATGTGAGTGGGCATCCAAATCTAGTGATAATTTTTTCGTAGATAAATTTAGCAGCTACCTCTCTTGAACCTGGATCGACGGGTTCGGCTTCTGCCCATTTGGTGACATATTCCACTACCGTGATAATATATCTTGCACCTGATCATTTGGAAGGGATAGGAAATGGTCCTATGAAGTCTATTATGGGAGACTAGGGTTTATAGATATCAAGGGAATTTCTGTGCTCGACAGAGATCGACCAAGTCGTTGACATCTATCACATCGACTAACAAAGTTTTTGCAATCTTTGTGAAGTGTCGACCACCATAATCCTGACTGTTGGATTTTCTTTGCAGTGGTGTCTGCTTGGAAATGTCCTCCTACAGGTCCATAGTGTGCTTCATGCATGATTTGATCTTGTTCATGGTCGAGTACACATCTTCTAAGAATGTTGTCTAACCCCATTTTGTACAAAAATCCATTGATGAGGCTGTAGGGTGTAGCCTTCATAGATAAGATTTGTTTTTTCTTGGTGTTCAGACCTTCTGGTGCTTAACCTGTCTCTAAGAACTGAGCTATTTCTTCTAGTTCTTCGGGTACTGCTTCTATGCGGAATAAATGTGCATCCGGCAAGTCGTCATTGAATCCAATCGGTTCCTCCCCTGTGTCTATGTGGGATAGGTGGTCGGGCCCGACATTTAACTTTCCTGGTCGGACCACGACTTCAAATTCAAATTCTTGAAAAAGAAGTAGCCATCAACAAATTCTCCCATGATGAAGGCCTTTATTGACGAGGTATTTCAAAGCTTGATTGATCCGGATTTATGCGTGAACGAAATGAAAGAACATATACAGAATCATAATAACAGACATTTTGCAAAGATAACAAAGATACAGTAAACACATATTCTATTAAATGGCGGAAATAGAACAGACTGTAATACAATTGCTAGAATGGTGGTAGCTATCTCTGAGAAGAGATGTGGCCGCTACGCTCATTCGTGCCAAGCTTCATACAAAATGAGGCCAAAGGGACCTATTTATAATAATAATGAGGGTGAGAACCCCAAAAGTCCCGAAACGTAACCCTAGAAGATGAACCGTCATAAAGTTTGCGGCCCCAAAGTGGTAAGTTGAACAGTTAACTTCCCGGGGTCATAACTTTTGCATACGATCTCCGATTTGGGCGTTCGATAGCTCGTTGGAAAGGTTTGTCTAAGATTTACAAATTTTGGTTGAGTAAATGCATGCCAATGTCAACTATTTGGCCCCGAATCTCCAAAAAACGTCGTTTAAGGCCTCAAAACGGCCCCGGAAGTTTAGGACTCAAAAAACTGCCGAAAAATAACTAGGAAACTGCCACAATGGACAATTGTTTTGAGCTAGTGGAATAGGTGGGTGGCCACCGATCTCCATCTGGATCAATCCTCCCTCCTTAGGAAGCAATGGTCTCCATTGCGTCGAATCCCGTATCATATCTCGAACTGTGTGTTGAGTTGATCTCCTGGTGCGACATTTGTTGAAGTGAAGAGGCTGCTTTTCTTTGGCATCCCGAGAAGGCTGTAATTGTTGTTTGGATGATTTGTTTATGGATGAGCACCTTGAATGCGTGGCCTTGCATTGTAGAGGTACGCGGATAGATGAGGAAACAATGGCTCTGTCTTCTTCTTGTGTCTGATGACTAGAGATACCCTGTGCAGAGGGTGTGGAGGTCTCTGTGATCTTATGTTCTCCTTCAGACACCATTGTGAAGAGGAATAATTTTCGGATGTGGGAGCTTATCTTCCTACCTTGCGAGACTTTGTTAGGTGCAACGGTCTCTGGTATTCGATAGAGTTTTCCTCCCAAAGTAACAATGACACTGCGAGGACGTGACTCATATACAGCATGACGCTTCCACATATATGGTTGTCCTAAAAGAACATCACAGACTTCAAGTGGGGCCACATCACACAGTACCTCGTCTTGGAAAGGCTTGATGCCATACTGTAGGAGGCATTGCTGAGTAATGCAGATACCGCGTCCTTGGCTTAGCCAACCGATTTTGTAAGGTTGCGGTGTGGTGTTGTCGAAAGCCCCAATCTCTTGACGACTTCTGCTGAGATCAGGTTCTTTTGGCTGCCGTTGTCAACAACAAAATGTAGAGGCATCCCCTTCACCCACATCTGCGAGTGGAATAGGCGCTCCTCTGCCTCTGACTCTTCAGGCTCCTCGAGTTGAATCTGTGCGGTAGCAACAGTGGCAGTGGGGTCTGCATCAATGATCTGCCTACCATTGTCTGCGGCTGTGGCATTAGGTTCAGAATCGGAATTAGGATCTGATTCTGAAGATTTGATCTCGGCCACTAATGACTGCTTTGAGCGACATTCATCAGTGTTGTGCCAAGGGCTTTTATGAAATTTGCACCACTTACCAGTGTCCTTGTTTGTCTTTCGATCACCCTTCTTTGCTTGTGGCGGGGACTGGTTGTCATTTTCTTTCACTGTGTTCTGTGGGCCAGGGTTTCCCTTGCCTTGCTTCTGCGGTGGATTCCCAGGTCCAGAATCTCGCTTATTCTTTTGTCGAAATTTCTCCTCGATTTTGACAGCATACCGATAAGCGGATCCAAGTGAAGAGATGTCGAGGAAGTCCATCTCAGTTCGGATGTACTGATGTAGACCACTGTGATATTTCAGGATTAGGTGCCGCTCGGAGTCTTTGATACTCAGCTTTGTCCGCAGAGTATGAAATTTGTTGGTGTACTCCGACACCGTCTGGTCCCTTTCTTGACGCAGAATGGTCCATTTTGTGTACTGGTCATCATAGTTTCCCACAGGGTAATACTGTTCCTTGACGGTATCTATGAAAGAGGCCCAAGTGGGAATTGTTTCAAACATTTCAGACTCGTCTGATAAGTTTTGCTCACAATAAGTACTCCACCAATTTTGGACATGGGGGACTGCCTTAAGGAGCGCAAAGGTGATCTTTTCTCTATCGGAAAATTTGTGGACAGAGAAATACCCTTCTAGAACATTCAACCAATTATCTAGGGCATCTGCATCAATATTTCCTTAAAATAAAGGAATATCAAAGTTAACTTGTATCTTGAAGGGAGTTTCATCCCTGAATCGGCTGCTTGTTGAAGATGCATTTGCCATTGCCGGCATTCGCTGAAGGATTTGGGTGAAACTGTCCATCATCTCATTCCTCTGTCGCTCGAGGGCTTCCTCGAGCAGCGACTTGATAGGATCTCTTGCTCCGTCATCTCTCTTATCTTCCGCCATGGGAGGTCGTTTGGGACGGCAAGAATGATCGAGTGAAAATAGTTCAAGACCAAACTCTCTGTACTCGGACCTCGTCGGGGACATGCGCCGAGAAACAATCAAAGAGCAGATTGCTCTGATACCACTGATTCGGATTTATGCGTGAATGAAATGAAAGAACATATACAGAATCATAATAACAGACATTTTGCAAAGATAACAAAGATACAGTAAACACATATTCTATTAAATGGCAGAAATAGAACAGACTGTAATACAATTGCTAGAATGGTGGTAGCTATCTCTGAGAAGAGATGTGGCCGCTATGCTCATTCGTGCCAAGCTTCATACAAAATGAGGCCAAAGGGGCCTATTTATAATAATAATGAGGGTGAGAACCCCAAAATTCCCGAAACGTAACCCTAGAAGATGAACCGTCATAAAGTTTGCGGCCCCAAGGTGGTAAGTTGAATAGTCAACTTCCCGGGGTCATAAATTTTGCATACGATCTCCGATTTGGGTGTTCGATAGCTCGTTGGAAAGGTCTGTCTAAGATTTACAAATTTTGGTCGGCCAACTGCATGCCAATGATAACCATTTTGCCCCGAATCTCCAAAAAACATCGTTTAAGGCCTCAAAACGGCCCCGGAAGTTTAGGACTCGAAAAACTGCCGAAAAATAACTAGGAAACTGCCACAATGGACAATTGTTTTGAGCCAGTGGAATAGGTGGGTGGCCACCGATCTCCATATATATCATTGATGGTCGGTATAAAATGTGAAGGGGTTTCCCAAGAGGTAATGTCGATACTTTTGGAGGGCAAAGACCATACCTAGGGCTTCTCTTTCGGTGGTTGAATAGTTCCTTTCAGCCTTATTTAATTTTTGACTGCTGTAAACTATAGGGTAATCCATCCTATCATCCCCTGGTTGAGTCATGATTGCTCCGATTGCAATTCCTGATGCATCAATATGCACATGAAATTTGGTTTACTAGTTTGGAAATTTGAGTATGGGAGCTTCAACCAGTTTTCTTTTCAGTTTCTCGAAGGATATTTGGCATTCCTCTGTCCATTTAAACTCTTGGTCTTCCTTTAGTAGTTCTTCTAAAGGATAGGTCATATCTGAATAGTGTCTTATGAACTTTCTATAGTATCCTGTATGGCCAAGTAGCACCCGAACTTGTTTAGGGTTTATTGGTGGTTTCAGGTCAAGGATGATTTTAATTTTGGTAAAATCAACTTTGATACCATCTTTACAGACAATATGCCCTAAAAGTATGCCTATAGGAGTCATAAAGATACATTTCTTAATGTTTAAGGAGAGTTGAATCTGTCGACATCTTTCCAGAATGAGTCGGAGCCATGTGCAGTGATATTTTAAGGTGGAGTATATAGTCCAATCGTAGAAGTATACTGCCATGGTCTTATATATGTATTCTTGGAAAGTCTTGACAACAATTCGTGAAAACATTGCAGGTGCATTCTTTAGCCCAAAAGGCATAAACCTGTAAGAAAAAGAGCCAAATTCACAGACAAATGTTTTCTTCCTCTGGTCTTCCTTTGCTATGGGTACTTGGTTATATCCTGAGAATCCATCTGTAAATGAATAACATTCATGGCCTGCAACTTCATTTAAGATTTCATCAGCATAGGGGGTTGGAAATGGATCTGTCAATGTTACTTTGTTAAGCTCCCTAAAGTCGACACAGATTCTTAACCTTGTCGGGTCATGTTTCTTTGGTTGTACGACCATGGGACTTTCCCATTCAGATTGGTTGATGGGGTAAATGATCCCTGCTGCTAACATGTTGTCAATTTCCTTTTTAACTATTTCTTTGTATTTATGAGCTAGTTTATAGGGTCTTTTCTTGATAGGTCAGACATCAGGTTTAGTATCTATTTTCATTTCTCCCATCTCTTGTACTAAGCCTTTTAAGTCTTTATAATCCCTTGCAAAGACATCCTGGAACTCTCTAAGTAAGTTCACTATTTCGGTGGTCTGTTGTTCATTCCAGTAGTCACCAATCTTGGCTATTTTTGGTCGGTCGTCATTTGAAATGTCGACCTCCTTAGTTTTCACTTTGGCATCTAGCCACTCTAGTGCTTTAGCTTCATTGATCGGCTGACTTCCTTCTGTGAACTGTGAGAATGTGGTAGGGAAGTCGGCTGCAATCATTCTGTCAAGATCTAGTTTGTTGGTGGTCTCGACTTTCAAGATTGAGTAGATAGGTTTTGTTGTTTCAATGTGGTCAGTCTTCCATCTGAAGCTCTTACCTTCTGTGTGTTCATTTTCTAAGTGTAAACGTGTCAACTGTGACTTTAAGTCAGTTTGTATATTGTTAGAGTCCTTGATTTGTCGATGGTCTTGGGAGGGCTGTTTTTCTATCGGTTGGAGAAATTGTTGTTCACCTTTCGAGATGGGGAAATTAAAGGAAAGGGGAATGGTTTTAATTTGTTTATATGGCAGTTCGCTACGGTCCACCTTTGAACATGGCACCTATTTGCATTTTCATATCTAAACAGTTGGGTTTTCAGCTTGTCTCCGAGTCAATCCACTTTTGTGAGTCACCTGACTCCTTTGAGTCTCCTTTGAGTCGATTCAAAGAATGATTTTTCATATTCCTTGCATTACATATGGTTCTATTCTCATTAAGTCAATGCCGGCAAGTCATGTGTCATGTCGTTAAACTATTCAAAGGATGTCTCTCCCAAAAAAAAACTCATTAGTAACTTCACTTGTACTTAAAAGTTAGTCATGTCTGAGTCAGTCCCATTACTTCAAATCAAATTTTGTTCCTAGTTTCGTGTCACTGATGTGGGAACCATCATGGCCTTCCTGTGACAATTCTATTCTTGTGGACTTCAAATCATTATCTAGGAATTAAACCTAGAAACCTAGAAAGTACCTTGGGCCTACATGCCTTAATGGTAGGTTACCTCGATTTCAATATGAGTTTACATCATTGACTCTTGATTGAAATATCTCATTGAGTGTTCAACTTGAAGTCCTTTATTTACATTTCATGGTATGCACTGAGATACCTTGGGAATCATTGATATAAATGGTGGTTTCCCTCACACTTGTTAATAGTTTACATCATTGACTGGTAATCAAGTGGTTTCCACCATGTTTGACGTCAAGACATTGTAATCACATGGTTAGATTCGTATCGTTTGTGGATCAGAATGAAGACCCTTAGTGTTTAGGCTAACATCATCATTGCCTATGCTCAGGCTGCGTTTGGAGATCATTTAGAGTCATGACATGGATCCACATTGTATGTTTGATGCCTATGTTCTATATTGAGGTTGAGAGACGTTGATCTGCTTTGTATATTCTGTAGCTATGGTCCACCACCTATAGTAGTTATTCATAGATTTGTAGTGTATTGGTCGGCAGCTATGATTGGTTTGGATGAGGTCAGTTACTGGTCCTGTATGAGTTTGTCTCTCTTTTCCTTTGTATCAGATGGAAAACTTTGCAAACTATTTCACTTATCACTTCCTGCTAGATTCATACTTTGGGGGAATTTTGTTGCACCTGGAAATATCACATTGCTTAGTAGCCTCCATGAGAATTTCACTTTGCCTTTCAACCTCATAGAAATCCTAGCTTGAGTCACCTTGGTCACTTTTTTCCCAGACCTAGAAGGAGCGACGCCTTCATGTTTTTTTCATAGTGCATTAGCGACGCTTGTCCCAGTTGAGCAAAAATCCATGTTTTTCCTCTTCTTTGGCAAAAACCCTAGGTCAGCGCCTTTGTCAGTTTTGCTGTGGTTTTGCTAAGAGCATCGGTGGTCAGTAAGTGAGAAAAAAAGATGTTTCTAGAAGCTTCCATGTAGAAACCTCCATAGGTTTAGCTCCTATATGCTTGGGAGAGGTGGCATTCACCTTCCTCAGCTATAGGGATCTCATCCTATCCTTTTTCCAAGTCATCTCTTAAGTTCTAGGCCTATAAATGGAGCCTTCATGAGGAGAGTGGAGGAGGCCAAGAAAAGCACCCTTATGCTACTAGTTTGAAGTCTGAATCATAGGCAAAGTAGAGTTAGCTTGTGGTTGGAGAGGTGTTCATAGTCATATGAGATTGTAGACATTCTTGTTGAGATCGAAGCCATCGACATCAATGCTTTTGGTTGTACTTCTTTCTCATCCATATATTAATACAAAGACATTTCCATTTCCTATATTTGATTGTATTGATTATAATTAGATATTATTGGATTCCTTGATCACCAATATGAATAGTCAATTTATCATGATGCTCTCATCCCTTTCGTTTGTCTTGTGATCTATTTTGCAGGTATTGAACTATTGCAAGGAATTTTTCGAAAGAAGACAAGCAGATCTAAGGTTGAGGTATATTTTATTTCATGTTAATTGATTTGATAATTCAAGGAAATGATATGCTGCTGTGTCTTTTTGTTCTGTAGTTGTGACTTGCATTGTAGAGGAACAAGCAGTGTCCACACTGATTGAGAATTCCGGATAACACAAATATCGAAGACGGGTTTCCAAATGCACAACTATTCATAGTTGAGATGGTTGACGACTATTATGAGAAAACAATTCAGTTTTTGGCGGTGGGAACCGCACCAAAGGAGTTTACTACAATTTAGAAGAAGTAGTTGGTTGTCAAGGCCATGAAATTCCAGTTGATCACTGGACAACTCTATAAGCTCGGACCAGATGAGATCTTAAGGTGATGTGTCCTACCACATGAACAAGGGTAGATATTGGTAGAGACACATGCGAGAGTTGCTGCTGGAAACTATGGATATTACACTACTCTCAAGAAGGTGCTTTGCGCAGGGCTTTGGTGGCCCACTCTTCATAATGATGCGAGAGATTATGCATGGACTTGCGATGTCTGTCAAAGAGCTAGAAAACCGTCAAGGAGGGATGAGATTCCATTGGTACCTTAGGTGATGTTGCACCCATTTGATAAATAGGTTATGGACTTTGTGGGACCAATCAATTCACTTGGGAAGCGAATTGGTGCAAGGTACATAATTACAACGACAAACTATTTGACAAGATGGGCGGAGGCCGCACGTGTTGTAGATTGCACCGCTGTGACATCAGTGAGGTTACTGTTTGACAACATTGTGACTTGTTTTGGATGCCCAAGGATATTGATGAGTGACCAGGGGAGTCACTTCATCAATCACACAGTCAACGCATTGAGAGAGGAGTTTAAGACACAACATAAGAAGAGTACCCCATATCATCCATAAGCGAACGAGACAATGGAGGTGTTCAATAAGGTGTTGTAGCATGCACTTACAAAAGTATGCAATGTGAACCGTGATGACTGGGACTTGATAATACCAATAGTCTTGTGGGAATATCGCACCACTTGTAAGAGATTGATAGGACAGATATCGTTCAAATTGGTTTATGGGAAAGAGGAAGTCATGCCGATGGACTACATTGTTCCCAGTTTGAGCATAGCAACAACGACATGCATGGATGATGAAGCAGCTTTATAAGAATGACTGGCACAATTGGTATAGCCTGAGGAAGACCGCTTTGTTGCAGGTTTTCACCAATGCATTGAGAAGGATCGACAAAAGGCTTGGCATGATCGACATATTAAGAACAATTTTTTTTAAGCAAGGAGACTTGGTGCCGTTGTATGAAAACAAGTTCATGA
Organism: Pseudotsuga menziesii; assembly: GCA_001517045.1. Lineage (NCBI taxonomy): Eukaryota > Viridiplantae > Streptophyta > Pinopsida > Pinales > Pinaceae > Pseudotsuga > Pseudotsuga menziesii. Next base: position 1,249,651 of record LPNX010267162.1, read on the forward strand.
GGCATCTAGGTAAGTTACAAATGCATTGGATAGGTCCATATATCATTAATTCTATTACTTTAGGAGCTGTAGTACAATTTCAATAGTTAGATGGTGTGATGCTGCCAAAGCTAGTGAATGGTAGCGAGCTGAATCCCTACAAGATGGTCCTAAAGTCGCGCAATGCTTGAAGCACTGCACGATTGAAAATAAAAACCCTTTTTGTTTCTGCATGAGATGATAGTATGGAGGATGGCGCACTAGGAGGAATCGAATGCACAAGTAGAGGAGTTAGTATCGCAGTTAGGAAGTGATGTTGTGATAGCCACAGGGCCGCGACATAGTCAAATCAGTAATAAATGTAGACAGTTAAATCAATTAACTAATGATGCTCTCAGATGAGAAGTGTCTTAATGATGGATCTGACTATTGGATAGATAGGATCGTCGACAGATTCATGCGATTAATGCATGATTTGGTCATGATGGGCTTGTGATCGATTTGGTGCTATAAGAAGGGGCAGAGCATGGTTGGAACTCACCATTGTGCAAAGTATGAATTGGCTATTAAGTTGCAGAGAAGCATTGCATTGAGTTGAGTTGAGGTGATTGGGTAAGTTGTATAGTCAATTAAGGTTGATTTCCCACTGAACATTAGGGGGGAACTAGTGCGGCATGCAGTGTGAGCAAGTCATGGTTGAAATTTCCTGTGAGAGAGATTCACCAGTTGTCGGAGTCACCATTGAAGAAGAAGTTGCAAGCATGCTGGTGGGATCCTCATCAGTTTCAAAGAAGAAGAGAGGGGCAAAATGACCCGCTTCCCTAGCTTAGAAGAAGCGGTAGAATAGAATGTCTACGCAGGCACAGGAGGAGGCACATACGCAGACGGATCCATCAACTTCAAGGGTTGTGGAATCGTTAGCTAGCATAGGGGTGCTCGCTACGAATATCCCTGGGTATGTACCTCCCACGCGACCCGATACAAAGCCAAGGAAGATGACAAAGAACCAAAAATACCCAGTGAATATGTCCGCAATACCACAGGGCATGGTATGCACCATGGACATCAAGTTCTCACTGATGCGGATTAAGTATGACGATCATGACATGCTCACCTGAATTGAGATCATGAAGGGTCCCTATGAACCTATAGAAGCGGTTGGAGGTGACCCAACATTACGTGTTCTATAGGACTGGGTGCAAGGTTTGCAGAGATCTAGTCTTTTGGATCTTATCAACATGCCACACTTTGGGCGGTTGAATGAAGCGAATGCATGTACAAATAAAATCTTGGCATGCTTCCATGGCGTGATTTTGTGGCTGGACCGGCCAGTCGCAGTCACCCTGGTAATAATTTCAGAAATAACAGGTTTGGCCAAGGATAGGCCTGACCCTTCACAATATTTCAAGGGGAAATATAATGACAAGAGCTTGGCCGCAAGGTTAAAGAAGAAATATAATTTGTAGCGTGATGGACAGGCATATCATGTTGTTAGCATAAATGATCCCGCTGTCTGCATTGGACCGTTAATTTTGGATAGTAAGACAGTGAGAATGAACCTCCCTAAAAAATCTAATTCTGAGGTGATTGCATGCGCGGAGGAGTGTGCGCAATGGGTATAGATGAACTAGTCCATGTTCTTAATGAACTAGTTGATGGATGATGGAGTGGAAGTCTAGGAGGGGTGGCGACTATTTGCGTACACTTGGTTGTTGATATTGATTGCGCTTATGGCTTGGATGGAGCTGGACGGCTATCAAGGGATGGATGTGGATGCAGTAAAGGTTTGCAAGGGAGAATTCTACCAGAACCTCTGGTGGGTGAAGAAAGATGACCAAATTAAGGACTATGCTATTCAATTCTAGATCTACTGGGAGGTGCTGCATGAGGCAACCGTGAAAGTTTTGCCATTATCTGAGGAGGCCATCATGGAATTCCAATGGATTGCTTGGTTCGCAATTGTCCCGCACTCCATTCATGTGCAGGTGCAGCGTGACCTAGAGAAGCAGTGGTTGTCGACACCATGTAAGTTTTCTGACATGGAGCTGGAGACAATTGTTGATGATTGGAATACAGCCTAAAGAGAACCTGTCAGCCTCGGGGAAGTGTCGATGGGTCCCCCAAAGGATGTACCCGTTGATCCATTTCCTGACCACTAGAGTGACCATGATTCAGATGGAGAATCATCATGAACCCCCACTGACTTTGACGCAGAGAGAGCGTTTGAATAATCAAGAACGAATAAGCGACAGGAGCAAGGTGTGACAAGTAGTGCAGTCCCATCGATTGAGGTACAGTTGAATCATCTCGTTGTTTCCATTACTACCACAACGTATGCGAGGACTGAACATATGAATAAACATGCTATAGATGTCTTTGGTGAGGTAAAAACTCACCTTCATTCTTTATTTGATGTAGTGGTGACTAAGGCACCAGAGGTAGCTACAATGAAGAGAAGTGGATCGATCAGGACTGGAACGTGAAGTTGAAATGTACAAATTCCACTGCATGTGATCGAGACCAGTAATGAGGATCTTAACACTTCTCTATGAAAGTTACAGGATCTTTCCATAGAAATCAATGTGCTGTCGACAAATACGTTGGTTCACATGCTGAGGGTATTTAATTAGGTGTTCGTAGACAGGGAACAAATTATCAGTGATCAGTTCTTGTGGTCATAGGAGAAAAAGGGGGAAGAGAATAAAGATATTGATGTGTTTAAGAAAGAAAAAGAGAGACTGATTGAAGAGAATGCCAAGCCAATTGAGGAACTGGAAAAGGAACAGGACCTCCTGATAGTAGAAAAGGAAAAAATCTAGGACAACAGTGTCCGCTTAGAGGCAACCGTTTCTGATGCTTGTCAGCACGTTTTTGAGAGCATGATGGAGCTAAACGTGGTGGCAAAAGAAAAACAACTTGGGGAGGTCATTGCGCAGTTGTAGCGAGCCAATGCATACTTGTAGGAACTGGTACATCCAGACACTCTAACAGAACAAGTTGCAGAGACAAAAATAATTATGGATAATTTAGCAACGCAGCTTGAGGAGATGGAGCAGGAATCGAAGAAGGTAACTGACATGACTACATAATTTTTGGGAAGTGTATTCTAGGATGAGCAATTGGAGAAACTAACAAAGAAGTTGCAGGAGGCCGAGGAGCAGTTGGCGACATTGAAGACATCACTTAGAGTGCTTCCCCCCATTGTTTAGATCACTAAGTCTACAGAGCTGAAGGAGTTGCATCACCGCATTTTCAAAGGAAGGGAGCATTTGCAGAGGCATAATACAAAGTTGTATGAGTTCCAAGATATTGGAGCGCAACTTTCAGCTAAGGCAGTTTCTGCACTGTAGGAAGTTTAGGAGGGAAAGAAGGATGTCATTTCCAAGATCGTTGAGCATCCACTACAGTATGATTTGACAGAAATCCAAGAGACCACTAAGAAAATCAAAGCACAGGTCAAGGATATCACCCAACATTACAAGGAATTCAAGAAAAATATCAACAAGTACACCATGTCCAACTGACGTGGCTTGAGGGCGAGCCGCAAGATTGTGTTGGGGGCTTGTTGGCAGGTAGTTTTGGGATAAGTTAGCTGCACAACATCGTGGATGTTGTGCAAGGTCAAAGATCTAGCGCAAGGTGGAGAACAACCCACAAGTCGGAATTACAATAGTTTATGTATTTTTGGTCATATTTTGTAGTTTTGGAATGCAATATGTGGATTATGGTCATTATTTTGTAGATTTTGTTAAGATGTAGTTAGGAAGTTGGATAAGTAGGTCATACATGTAAAGGTGCAAGGCTACAAGTAGATGTAGAATTGCAAGTGTTAATTCTTCTGAACTATCCATATTTGGCTTCTTGTAAGCACTTGTGAGCTTTGTTTTGATATGTGGAAATGTTTTGGAGAATCCGTGTTTTGTTGCGAAGGCTAATATGACATGACGAAGATTGAGAAAAATCATTGTGTCTTTTCCTATTTTCCTATTTTCCTATTTTTTGTGATCCAAATATGAATGCAATGTGTATCTGTGATATGTATATGTGAATGATGCGATGCTTATCTGCTTGAAATGATGATATACTATTAGATATGGTTGCGCATCGATGTTTTACTATGATTCGGTTATGTTAAATGTGATATGTTAAATGATGATATGAGTATGTTAAATGCATAATATGAATGGTTAGATCGGTGGAATAATGCTGCGCTAAGTTAATAAGTACACACATGGTCCTTCATTTTGCAGAAACTCGGTTCCATCAGCTCTCCCTCAAACATATCGAGTGAGACTTCATCTGCTCTGCAGGTGTTGCCGCGTGGGGTAAAACCTGTCTGGGCCGGTGCTCAGAGAGATCGTGGTGGTTTGGATGTCAACAAAGAAGTGAACCCTTCTTGACTGGTTTTGTGTCAACAATTAAATCTGTGTGTTTTCAGCTATTGAAATTTGCATCATAAATTACTTATTTATTTCATTACATCTTTGGGATTTCAATTGTATGTTTCAGAACTCATATCACTAGATTGTAAGAGTCTCTTGTTGAGAGAAAACCAATATAGGAAGCAGTGCCTTTGTTCCCATGAGAGTTAGCTATTTCAAACACACCAAGGACTATATTAAGTGCATTGTGTGTGATTTATCTCTGTGTTGGATTCAGGAAATAAAATACGACCAACAAGTCAGTACTACATAAGCAAATGTGTTTTGCGGATAATAATATTGGATGAGAAACATAGTAGCTAAGAAATGTACTTGTGTTGATTGGAGAGTGTGACCATACTATGATGGTTGGAGTGAGTGACCATACTTGTGATGACTAAAGAGCGTGACCACACTTTGTATGTGTATCCAATCAAGTTTCATATCTAGTGGGAAATGTGTTATGATAAAACACAATGAGATGAAGCTTTACTTCATCGAAGACATGGTCATGTAAAGTGAATTTTCACATAGCTATTAATGAGAAGATTAAAAATCTGTGGATAAATCCTTTTTCAGTGATGAATTTCAAATACTTCAGAGATAATCTTGGTTTCATGTCCCCATCCAAATAATACTAATATCAAACAATGTTTCACCAACCTACTAGTTCCCCCGGGTTGAGGCGAAGTCATAAAATTTTGTAATAAGGGATCTATGATACCCAAAATAACCTTATTTTACCATATCCACATTAACTTGGGTCATATAAATAATAAATGTGAAGAAAATAATGTGGCATTGGTTCATGGAGACACTTGGAGGTTCATGGAGTCCTTGGGTGGCTAGATCCCCCTACACTTGGCATGACCTTCATCCAAATTCAAATCCATGGGGAATGAAACATTATTGGGATGGGAATAGGTGTCAATTAGCATATCATGAGCCAAGGAATGTTAATTGGTAAGGGGAAGTAAATCCCATGGAAGAGTAAGAGACTAGAAGACAATGTATGCCACTTGGAAGGAGATTCCATGCACGCTATGACAACAAATGATGAAAGAATCTATGAAAAGTATGAAAAATTCATACATGATTTCAGATATATGACAAATATTAAATGAGAGGGATAAAAATAGCCACCAAGAGGTCAAATTTGGGATTTATAGGAAGCCATTCGAATTGGGGAAAGAATTGGAGCATGAAGAGGAAGACAAGTGTCATAGGAGTTACTAAATGACTAAGATGAATTGGAGGAATCCCATGGAGGGAAATTATATCTTAGGAGGCATCATGAAGTTAATAAAAGTATTTAATTAGGAATTATAATGGATTTTGATCATTTTTATATTTTTCCTTTGGCATTTTGGAGAACGTTTACTTGTCCATTACACGGAGAGTGTTCACTCTCCTTGCTTGCGAACCAATTTCGAGGGAGTTGGATTCATTTCCAAGTTGATTGATGGAGAGGAAATTTATACCTCTAATTTGGATATGAATTAATTGTTTTAATTTCATTTTTAATTCTTATACAGTTCGAGACTCATCTATCTCCCCCTTCTCTCATTCCTACTTCACAATTCCCCATACTCTCATCTAATAGCACACTTGTTGGAGTGGCACTAGCGCTTGGATGAGTCTAGTTTATTCCAAATATTGGGTACATGATTTTTGTCTTTGTAATATTATTTCCCTATGCTCTATAAGTCGAAATTCCAGAAACACATATGCAAAAATGCTCACCTTTCCAAGCTCTCGATTAACTAGTTTTCATATGTTTGGCTTCCATTTCGAGAGAGTTATTTATCTGACTGTATTGAGGAATTTATATGATGTGTAATTGTTTTGGTGAGTAAATTTATATTATGTATATTTCCTCCATTTATTATGTCTTACTCTGAACTATTTCATGTACCTTTATGGAGTAAAACTGAAGCTAGCAATGTCGTTTCCCCTTAAGCAATTTCACTGAAATTTACCATCCAAAGGTTGCACTCTATAACCAGTATTCAGAACTAATAACCATGTATAATTACAGAATATTATATATTATATCAGTCCCAATACTCTTTTCATAATTTTTTTAGGTTCGTACATGAGTTGGGAATCCAATTTGGCCTATACCATAGGGGGGATTTAACCACAATTTCCTAGTAATTTTGCTCTTTCTGTCACTAGCCCTGAAAAAAGTTGCACAAGAATAAAGTAAGATACAAAATGTTAATAGGGTATCTATAGAGGTAATAATACTCACTATATCATTTCATTTTAAATTCGGGACCATTTGGTTGCAGTTGGAGCCCCCTAGATTCATGACTAGTTAAGCCTGAATTTGCCCAATTTGTGCATTTCTACAAAATTTTCAAGTAGAGACATTATAATGGTATTAGAGCATGGTATTAAAACCAATTTAAATTTCCTATTCATGTTTCCTAATTATAATATCCCTCCACTAGAAACTGAAACTGAAGAGATTGGCAGTGGAAGAGAAGAAGGTGAAGAAGTCAATCTTGATTTAGAGAGGATTAGGGAAAAACTAGGATTCAAAGATATATAAGGATGATATTAAAAAATTCCAGATGGAGTCATATCTTGAATATATGACCAAGAATTTAATGCAATGGTTCAAATGGTTGGCTAGCCAACTTGGGAGCAAGTCAACACCAGGGAGTAGTAATAGTACACCTCATGAAGAGAAGAAGACCTATGGGGAAGTTATTTTCACAAATACTGGACCTCAAAACCGATCCCATGAATCCAAGAATCAGATTGAATCTGTGATTCCTAAGCTCTTAGAGTCTAAATATATCCTTGGCCCTACTTATGGCATGAATGAAGAAACAAATGACTAGAAACAATTAAGTGAAGAGTGTAGGAAAGTTCTTCCTTTTGATCAGTTCCTCAAGGCCTCTTACCAGCTTAAGTATGGAGGAAGTGGGAATAGGATACCTTCTCTAAATCAGGAATTAAAGTATAACATGGGAAAGATAATTATTCCTTCCTTTGATGTCTCTTCACAAATATTTTCCAATGCTTGGCTACAAAAACTAAGTGTGTATTTCCAGCTGAATCCTATGGTTGAAGAGGATGCATTGAAAATGGTCATTCTACATATTGAAGGAGAAGCCAATGATTGGTGGTTCCATGGTCTTAATACCTTGGGACATGATCATATTTAGTATTATTATGAGTTTTCCAAGGCTTTAGTGGAGATATGTAATAGGAAAGACCCCAAACTTCCTTTCAAAGAATTAGCACAATTAAAGCAAATTGGGAAGAATATATATTAAAGAAAATTGGGAAGAATATATATTAGAATTTCAAAATCTCTTAGTGATGGTTTGTGATGTTTCTATGGATATGTTTGTTTTACTATTTACTAAAGGATTGGTAGAACCTTTGAAAGGACTAGTGAAATCCCACAATCCAACTACATTAAAGGATGCCATGAATTTGATAAGAGATCTGCAGAATGTGTTTCCAAATAATAGGTATTCTCCTAAGCCTAATTTTCCTTACAAACTCAAATAAGGGAAAAATACATGGAAAAATGAATTTTTTGTTAAATATAATAAGGAGGGAACAAGAAACTAAGAACTCAAGAGGAGGAAATTGTGTTTCACATGCCAATAGCCTTGAGTTCCTGGACATAGGTGTGCTAAGGGTAAGGCACACTATATTGAAGTCTTCTCTAAAGATGATGAAGAGGTAGTGGAGGAATAATTACAACTTGTAGCCCAATAAGAAGGGTATGGAACAACATAAGAAGAGAATATATTTCTCGATAAAGTAAAAATTGCAAGACTTTCAAGTGCACCTAGATTTCACACCCTTAGATTCAAGGGTAATAGACAAGGCCAAAAGCTTATAGTACTAGTGGATGAAGGATACACTCATAATTTCATAGATGAAACCTTGGTGGAGAGAAGAAAGATACATACTGAAACTTTTGATGGCTTCACAATCATCATTCCAGGTAACAATTCTATGAATTGCACCCAATGGATTCCGAAGCTTCATGTTAATGTAGGAAATCACACTATCAATGATAATATCTATGTAGTGGATGTGTATGATACAAATGTGGTTTTTGTAGTTCAATGGTTATATTATATAGGGGAGCATACAATGAACTATCAAGTCCCTCAAATGAGGTTCAAAAATTTGGAAGGGGAACCCATCTTGTTGAGAGGAAGGGACACTTATCCAAATCAAGTGGTGTCCTCTCATAGTATGAGATATATCTTGAGGCATGAATACATTGAATGGGATGTTGAATGTTTTATTACATATTCCAAGCCTCACTTGAAGGTTTCCAAGCATCCTAAGGAGACCAAACAATTGTTGGGTAAGTATGAGAAGGTTTTTGGAGACCTTCCCCCAGGAAGGACACATAACAGAGGGGTGGAGCATGCCATTGAATTAGCGATAGGGACCCAACCTATAAAAATGCAGCCCTATAGGCACCCCAAAAGGATTATAGATGATATAAGTAGGCCATTAAATAACTCTTGGAATTGGGTCTCATAAGACCTAGTTCACGCCCTTATGCTTATTCAGTTGTTATGGTAAAGAAAAAGGATGGAACCTTGATGACACAGATTGATTTTAGAGCATTGAATAAGAAGACAATGAAGAATAGATATCCCATCCCAAGTATTTATGAAATCATGGATGAGCTCCATGGAGCAAATTTCTTCTCAAATATTGACCTTAGATCTGGTTATCATGAAATTCGAATGAGAGGGGAGGACATACCAAAGACTGCTTTCAGATGTCACTATGGTCACTTTGATTTTCTTACCATGAATTTTGGCTTGATAAATTATCCTGCCACATTTAAATCATGCATTAACAATATCTTCCACAAACAACTTCATAAGTTTTTAGTAGTTTTTTTTATGACATTCTTATTTACAGTAAAACATGGAAGGAACACTTGCATCATCTAGAAGTGGTATTAAAAATTCTGCATGATCAATTTTTGTTTTCTAAGCCATCAAAATGTGAGTTTGGTTTGATATAAATTTTGTATCTTGGGCACATCATTGGTCAATATGGCGTGAAGGTGGAATTGGAAAAAATAAAATACATTATAGAATGGCCATGTCCCAAAAATCTCACTGAATTGAGAGGATTCATTGGGATTTGTAACTGCTATAGAAAATTTTTGAGGAGGTTCTCCCAACTCACCTCACCACTCATTATTTGAAAAACAAGGATGCTTTCCAATGGCATAAAGAGATAGGAAAGTATTTCCAAAGAATGAAAGAGGTAATTAGCAATTGTCCTATTATTGCATTGCCTTATTTTTCTAAACCATTAGTCTTGGAGTGTGATGCATCAAGGGAGGTCATTGGAGCATTCCTAAAGCAAGGAAAACACCCAATATATTTTGAGATTAGGAAGCTAAAACCACACAAGAATATTTAATCTATTTATGAAAAATAAATGTTGGCCATCATGCATGCTTTGATCAAGTTTAGAAAATACTTGGTGGGAAACAAGTTTGCAGTCAAGACTAACCATAACAACTTATGTTACTTCCTCACTCAAAAGGATATAAATTGAAGGCAACAAAAGTGGGTAAGTAAGATCTAAGATTTTTATTTTTATATTGAATATGTGAAGCGAAAGATTGATGTGGTAGCAGATGCCTTATCTAGAAGACCTTCTATTTCTCTAATGTATGTTGCAGAAGATTGGAGAGCTGTATTAGAAGTAGAATATGCCAAGGATAAGTTTTATTGTGAGATTTTTGATGGGACTTACCATGATGATAGGTATGAGGTTTTGGAAGGAATACTCTACTACAAATATAGAATCTATTTGGTCAATGGTTCGAGCTTGAAGCAATTTTTTTTGAAGAGATCTCATGATTCTCCTCTAGTAGACCACTTTGGTTTCTTCAAAACATATAGAATGTTAAGAGAAATATTCTCTTAAAAAGGGTTGAATCATTGTGTTCTGAAATATGTTAATGAATTCCCAACATGCTAGTAAAACAAAGTGGAGTACTATCATACAGGTGGTCTCTTGCACCCCATACCTATACCATAACAAAAAAGGGAGAGCATTTCCATGGATTTAATCATTGGTTTACCCAAAGTACTTTGAAAGGATTGCATATTTGTAGTGGTGGATAGACTCATTAAATTTGTTCATTTCTTTTCTATTACTACATATTTCATTGCTGCATAAGTGGCTGAGCTATTATTTATAGAAGTTTTTAGATTGCATGGGATTCCCAAGAGCATTGTTAGTGATAGAGATAGCAGATTTGTAAGTGCATTTTGGTAAAAACTCTTCAAAATGGCGGGGACAAATTTGCCTCATAGCACAATCTATAATCCACAAATTGATGTCCAAAAAGAGAGGGTGAATCAATTTTTAGAGGGATACTTGAAGAATTATGTTAGCGAGAAGCAAAAAGCATGGATCAAATGGTTGCATTTGGGTGAGTTTTTCTATCATACTACTTTTCATATTCCATTGGCATGTTTCCTTTCAAATAAATTTATGGTTATGATAAATACACTTTTATTGACCACATATTTGGTGATATTAGAGCTCCAAAATCTAAAGATTGGATTGAAGAAAGTCAAGAGATTTTGAAGGTTTTGAAACATAACTTGCAGGTTACCCAAAATCAACAAAAGGAATATGTAGATCAACATAGAGTGGAGATACATTTCCAAGTGAATGAATTGGTTCATTTGAGGTTTCATACATACAAACAAACCTCCTTAAAATGTAAAGGTTCATAAAATCTCAAATTGAGGTTTAATGGTCCCTGCAAAGTGGTTCAAAAAGTTGGAGAAGTGGCATATGAATTGGAACTTCCAGCAGGATGCAAAATGCATAATGTATTTCATGTTTCATGTCTAAAAAATATTATAGGGAAGCATATTTCAGGTTCAGAAACATTACCTCCCTGGGATGATTAAGGAAAAATCATTCTCATTCAAGAAGAATAGTGAAGATAAAGGAAAGGAAGTTAAGAAGTAGAACTGTAAAGGGCTACTTGGTAGAATGGAAGGATTTGCATAGTGAGGAAGCCACTTGGGAAGAGGAACAAATTTTGCAGGATACAAAATTGGCATTGCTTGAGGACAAGCAATATTGGGTGGTGAGGAGTGTCATGTCCCCATCAAAATAAGAATACTAGAAAACAATGTTTCACCAACATACTAGTTCCCTAGGTTGAGGTGAACTCATAAAATTTTGTAATAAGGGAGCTATGGGACCCAAAAGAACCTTAGTTTACTAGATTCACATTAAATTCGGTCATATAAATAATAAATGTGAAAAAATAAGGTGGCATTGTGTTATAGCTAATTTTACCACACTTGGTAGATCACACTTTTATGGCCTTCCATGTCCCTTTGCAAAATCTTTGGACCCCCCTTGCTCAAAAGATACTTTGATGATACAAGAAAATCCCTAAAAACACCTGTTTATTGTTGTACATGACTTTTAAGCTAATACCCATGTGTACACACAGCTTACTCCATTGTATCCCGCGTACATCGAGAAATGTGCATAAAAACAAACAATTTTGGAGTTTTCCTCAATGAGTCTCGAATAACTTGCCTTTTGTCCTTCCATATGCCTGGAAATGCTCTAACTCGACCCTCCATTGTCTATTTGAGGGATATATATTGAGCCTCTTGGATGCATTGAAGGAGGAGAATATTGGAGAGCAAGGAAACTATAGTTCATTGTTGCCTCATTTGCTTATGCTTGAGTCTGCATCCCTTTGTCCTTTTGAGCACACATTGCTACTCTTCCCAAGATTGTCATTGCTTTGTAAGCTTGCCATTGAGATGTATTATTGAATTGGTGGAGGCCTAGGTGGAGGACTCGACACCTTAAGTAAAGTATGTAACAATTTTAATGGAGAAATTTGGGATTAAGGCATGCAAGACCATTGCAACCCCGTCAACACTTGGTGAAAAATCAACCTAGGAAGATGCAAGTATTAAAGTGAATGCTATGTATAGAATCCTAATTGGAAGTATAAAGTATCTTACTACAAAAAGCATAACATTATGTATTACATGAGTCTTTTATTTCTTTTCATGAAGAATCATCATGAATCCTTGAACTAGTAGGTTCCACAAATTGTGATTGGATTGGCTCATTGGATGATCAAAATCAACCTCTGGGTATGTTTTCTCAACTAGATCTAGAGCTATACCTTGAATAAAGAAGAATCAAAACATTATGTCTTTATCATAAATATAGTTTAAATACATTGCTATGACACCAAGAAGTTGCCAGACCATATAGCTTAGAAGAATCTTGCAAGATATACAATAGTGATAAGAGCATTCAAATGTCATCCATTGTGACAACAATAGCATGACTTCAATGACAAAGAATTGTGTTTCATGCTATAACTAAACACATTGAAATATGTAAACACTATGCTAGAGACTTAGTATAAAATTGGCAAAAGTAATTGCAATTATTGGATTCTCTTATGTACCTTAAGATTTCTCAATACCCATTATTGTTTCAATCATTAAGACATTCATTACAATTATTCTTTTTATATCTCATTCATCATTCTATTTATTGCTTCTTACTAGCTTATTTTTAACAACTAAGATCTTACATTCTTTATATGAGGGAATTCCAAGCTTTGAAGCACATAGTTTTTTATTTTTCATTTTTACATATTACTTAGAATTCATTAAAATTGGTATTTTGATTATATTTTTTTAATGCTCATTGGTGTGTCCATTGTTTAATATATTGACAATTTTTTAGTTGAATGATATATATTGTATTAAATAAAGGTATGGACTAAGAGAAAACATGTCCAATTAAAAAAGTTAATTGAATTTACTAACATATTTAACAATAAACAACATTTTTTCTTGTTATAAATTTAAGAAAACTTGCTTGTACAACAATTTATGCTATCTACCAATCCTATTACTTTAGGATTCTAAATCCCCTCCCGTATATATGGATTTCAGCTAAAAGGAAATAAATAAGACACAAGATAGACTTAGAAGAGAATTTGATTCCAATCAAATAAAATCTATTAGAATATGCAATGGAAGGAGACGCCAACAAGTTTCAAAACATTTTAATCAATATATATCCTATGGAATAGATTAGAAGAGATAAAGGTTCCTTTTCAGTTGAGAGATGCCGCAATAAGGTTATACGAGAATGTAATTGCCAATTTTAAGAGAAATGAGGGGTGGTCGAAAGATATTAAGTGTAATATCAGAGTGAAACAAGGTTTCCCCCTCTCCCCTACCCTATTTGGAATTTACATCGATAAGCTAGAAGGTTGCTTAGAAGAAGTAGGATGTGCTGACATGTCCGTAGCTGGAATAGTCATAATCCTTCTTCTCTATGCTGAAAATATTGTTCTTCTGGCAAGGGGTGCATCAAATATTTTTAAGCAACTATGAATTCTTAAGGATTTTTTCTCTACCATGGGTATGACTGTCAACACTGACAAAATGAAAGTTATGATTATCAAATCCAAGAAGGACACTTACGCTAATTTTGTGTATGACAATAGAAACTTGGAGGAAGTGCCTTCTTACAAGTACATAGGAATTGATATTCATCACAAGCTCAACTGGAACTATAGCATTGAGAAAAGGATTAATGGAGGGTGGAAAGCTTATTTTGGTCTTGAAAATAATTGTAAAGCATCAAACCTTGTGACATGGGATAAAATGAATTTGCTCTTTGAAACTTTAGTCACTCCTGTTATCTTGTATGGGTGTGAGGTTTGGGGCTGCAACATCTCTAGAGAATCCTGGAGAAAGATTGAGAAAATCCAAAAGCATTTTATATCGTATAACCTCAAAATTAAAATCAATACACCTTATCCTATTCTCCTTATAGAAGTGGGCCTTTCCCCTAATGAGAGCCTAGCTATGACTAGGCTCCAGTTGCACAAACATAAAATCAATAACATGGGAGACCATAGAATTCCTAAGCTAGCTTTTAATTGTATCCAAAACCACCTAATGCTCAAGCGAGGTTGGTATAAATATGTCAGGGCCCAGGGGATCAACGAAAAGGTTGCATTACAAAATATTAATAACATTAAAAATATTGTTACTTCTAAGTTTAAAGAGAAATTGTGGTGTGAGAAAGATTTAGAGGCTAAACGAAAATTACGATATTATAAGTAGGTCATCAACCCTACTATAGAAGATCAAAAGTATCTCTCTATTTTAACCAGTTCAAAGTAAAACATTAGTATAGCCAAGATAAGAACGAACTCTCATGAGCTCCATAGTGAAACGGGTCGTTGGACAGTTTTTAAAACACCATGGGTGGAAAGGATTTTCCATCTCTATGAGAATAGGAAAATTGAAGATGAAAATCACTTCCTCTTAGAGTGCCCTACGTACACCCACATTCGATCTCAGTTTCATAATCTTTGTTGCAATACCGACCTTCCTAGACCTTTAACGTGTCAAAATTATAGTGATCTTGGGACACTTCTCTCCAAGCTCTTTCAGCATAGAAATACAATTTTAAAAGAAAATAATTAATTTGTTTCTTTAGGTCAGATAGACCAAAGTTTGGTCTCAGTGACCGTTAACCATCATCATCATCATCATCATCAGTAGCAGCAGCATCAAAATTCAAATTAGTGTAACTGCAATTTCAAGAATGAAAAAATGTTAAATCATACTTTTAATCCAAAGCTTTGGACAAATTAACAATGGCCCAAGATGTATCGTTAAAGCAGAAATACTTATCGAGACTTATTAACACAAAAGTGAGCTTCACGTTAATGGTAAACCTAAAAAAACTGTCACTTTTTAACAACCTTTCATGAGTTTAATGAGGATTAGAAAATAGTTGGAAGTAAAAAGATAAGATCTAATTTCCCTAGATGCACTTTTGAATGACCAACAATGAAAATGACCATATATAAGATGAAAATGACTCTCTCTCTCTCTCTCTCTCTGTATATATATATATATGGTTAAATTATTATTTTTGTGAAACAAAAAATACTTAAAATTAAAAAAAAATATATTATTATATACTTTATTAACAATGTGTTATAAAATATTATTGATAGTGTTATCAACTATTTTGTACCATAGTTGAACCTCCTTATGAGCCGCCATTTGATGAAAATGGTCAATGTTCATGTTCAAGTGCAACAAAAGTTTAGAATGTTTTTCCTAGCCAATTTTGGCTAGCCATTTTTATTTTTATGTTAAAATGACCATGCCCCATGGGGTTTTTGTAAAATTTCAATGTTCATGTTCAAGTGCAATAAAATTTCAAAATGTTTTTCCTAGCCAATTTTGGTTAGCCATTTTTATTTTTAAGACGTAAAATTTCAACTAAGGTATTCCAGGGAGTTTTCTCCCTTGTCAATTATGCTTTGCCTATAGCCGAGTATAATCGATGAGGTTTTCTCTCGCTTCCATCAAAGCTAGAATGTCCAATTTTAAATTTTGGGCCTTGAGGGGTTATTAGAGTCCAAATAGTAAATATGAACCTACTAGGTACTATTGGTATGTTCTATGGTCATTTCCTAAGCCCTGGGATACATTAAAACAATGTCCCAAAATATTTTCCTGGACGCGTGGTGATTTTTATTTTTTGACTCTAGGGAATTAATTAAAATTTTCAATTAATTAAACCATTTTGACCATGGTTTAATTGACATTTTTCAATTTGTAATTATTAAGTGGTCTGGGGGGCGTTTTTGGCAAATAAATAGTTATTTTCTAAGCCAAAACATTCATTTAGCCCCTATACACACTTATCCTAAGTTTCAGACTATTTTTTTTAACAGAAACTATAAAAGGTTTTATATAAAACAAACTGTGCACAACCATACATTACAGAAAATAAGCGGATACTGATAGTTCTTGCAGTTCAAAAAAGGAGGAAACAAGACTGGTCCAAAAGGATGACGAAAGAACTCCACATAGTTACATAGCTTCTAAG
This sequence comes from Pseudotsuga menziesii, assembly GCA_001517045.1. Lineage (NCBI taxonomy): Eukaryota > Viridiplantae > Streptophyta > Pinopsida > Pinales > Pinaceae > Pseudotsuga > Pseudotsuga menziesii. The sequence continues at coordinate 1,266,012 of LPNX010267162.1, forward strand.
GCCTGAGGTAGTGTATACGCTAATAAACTGCTGACTAAGAAACATACAAAAAAACATGAACTATTAAAACCATTAAAGATTGCCTGGGTGCTTCATGGGTTGGACAACTGATTCCTCCTCCATAGGGTGGGCTGTTGCTACTGGAGTTTCAAGAGCCTTGCTGCCTTGATTCATGCTTACCAAATGCTGGAGGTCTTCTTGAATTCTGTCCACCTTGCCCATGATTTCCCTGAGGTTTTTTTCAGTATCATCGATCTTGGATTCATGATTACTTATCTGATATGAGGTGTAGCTAACCACTTCCCCCATATTTTTTACCTCTTGGGAAATTTCCTTGTTGTCCATAATGCCAATGGCCATCATTTCATACAAATGTCCAAGATTTTTCTTCAAGTCTGCTAGCCCATCATTCTCATTTTCCTGATCCATTCTGCCTTGTCCGGGAGAAATTGCTATTCTAGAGAAATTGCTATGGAGAGCCTGAACTGCACCTACAAACTCTTGGGCCTGTTCGTCAACAGAGAAACCACCAAGAACCGATTTAAGAGTGTTGAGTTCCTGCAGAAGGGAGTCACGATATTTCTTGCTTCGACAAGAGAGAGTGCTGATCGCACCTTCTTTCCACCCTGAACAATTGCAACCCAGAATCGAGTTGTTTCCTGCTATAAAGGACTGGTCGTCAATGGAGAGGCTGAGCCCAGAACTAAAGTTCGAGAACCACAGAGAAACACCAGCTTATGAAGAGTATAAGCAAGTGAAGAAAGCAGCGAGAGCCAACCTTTCTTCTATAAATACTCTAGTGAGAGGTAGAGACTCCCATGGGATCTACTGCAAAATGCCCTCGTCAACCCCTATAATAATATCCAGTAGAATCCTCTCCAGAGAAATTACATAACGAATGGAGTGCACACCATTGCCAAGAGGAGAATGAGGGTGAGGAAGGATTCAGGGCGAAGGCACATTGAGGAGGACAAAAAGACCAAGAGCGTGTGAGTTGTAGGAGCAATTAAGTCGAGGGATATGGATAATAAAACCTTCAAGGATCGAGGAATGGCTGGTGTAGAGTGGGAGCCACGCGGTAGAAGAGTGGGGAGGAATAGGGTGACGTGTTAAGGTAGGATATCCTTCATGAAGATCCATGGGATTGATGCCAATGATTGAAGGGGGGCACGCGACGGCAAGGTGAGGAGGAGTAGAACGACAAGGTTTAGAGCCTTCACATAAATCCTTAGATATTTCACATAAAACATTAGTGCCTTCACATAAATCCTTGGGGGTGAGTTCGATGTGGTGGGGGTCTAGATTTACATTCCACAAATTCATTAAGGTATGGGTTTGGGGTGTGAGTTTTGACCGTTTAGACAATAGTGAACTTGGGGTAAGGAGGCCCTCGTATTAGCCAAGGCATCAGCAACAACATTATTTGTGTGAAGAATGTGATAGAATTCATAGTGCTTAGATAAGAGAGGAGTGATTTTGTCATGCAATCAATGACACTTTATAGAGCCTGTGGTATATCCATTGATCATTTTATATATGACGTGTCGAAAATCTCCAAGTATCGCAATCCTGGAAGGAGAGCCAAGCACTCGGCCTCATTATTGGTCCTATAGCCAAGACCCCAAGAGAAGGTTTGTTCAACATGTCCTCTAGGATCTAGAAGGATCCCCCCCGCACTTGCCACCCCTCCTAAGTTTCAGACTATTATTTGGCCTTATAATTAATATTTTCTCATAAAACCCAAAAAATGAGAAATATTAATTAAAATAATAAAAATAATAAATTGGAGAAAATCAAAATATCTCCAAAAAGGCCAAATTGAATAAAGTAAAGAGCCAATTAGCTTGGCACGAGGCATTTATGATGATTCCAATCAATATTGGTCAGTTTCAGATCAAGTATCAGAGTGTAGCAGTTGAACTATCAGTCAGAAATTTTCCCTCTTTGGTCAAATTCGTTTTTGGTTGAAGTGTGGGTTATCTATTGGTTGGGTGATCATTACGAGGGAGGATGAGCCACCTCACCCCCCCTCATTACTCCAACACTCAGTTACAACCTAGTTGCAGCTGGGTTCAACTTCAAATCATCATGTCGAGTTCATTCAATTACTCTGGTGTTACTCTTAGTCCAGATTTAGGGATTTGAGCCCTATTTTCTTTCCTTTTTGTATATATAGAGGTGCTTTGCTCTCTCTTATTGATGGATATTTGGCATAGAAGCTCTAGAGAATTTCTATTGTAATATTTTGCTTAATATTTAATAAAATATGATGACTTTTGAGGTCAATGCGGAAGCTCATTGTTTGCCATGATTCACCTTGTGAGGTGAAACCATTCTTTGCTCCGTTCTCTCTTGATTCTTAAGCATTTGATTTTATGATTGTTGAAGGATAACAATCTAGCACTATATTGTATAATCCATGCTTTTCTCTTGAAGTTGTGTTGCTTTCAGGTATTGTCCAAGATACACGAGCTCTTTTATGGTTTTAACATTCATTATGCAGGTTCTACAAGGAGTCATCTTCTTTCAAAAAAGTCAAGAAGCACAAGAATTCTTTGCCTCATCCATCAAGCAAAATTATTTCTTTCTGGTTACTTGGTTACTTTTCTTAAGTTGGGATCTAAAATCTTTCTCTTCTCTCTTCATATTTCTATGTTATCATATGTTAGTTTTGACTTGAGAAAGTAAGCTTGGGACTTGATCCCAAGTGCCACATAATTTTGTGGCTACTTCTCTTTCCCCATTAGCATCCTTGCGTACATCCATCTATACTGGAACGTTTTCGGGACTAGTTCTTCTAGTGGTCGCCTTGTTCGGAGGTTGATCCCACCTTTTGGTTGATTATCTTGTTGACTGTTTGTCCTCTTCTTCTCGTTTGGATTTGGCGTCCTTCCACCTTGTTGTTTGATTGTCCTCTTTGTGATTTCTTCGCTGCCCTCTTTCTTCAAATTTTTTGCAGCCACTTTTCTCCTAATTTTCTGCCCCGTTTTTACCTTTTTTGCAGCCCTCTTATTGCTTATTTCGCTGCCATATTTCTCACTTTTTTGCAGCCAACTATCTGCTGTTCGCTCCCCCATTTTCTCCTCTTTTCCTCATTTATTTCAGCCCTCTTTTTCCCCCTTTCGTCCTTCTTTAGCTTAGATTTTTTTATATATCAAGTATTGGACTTGTTCGTTTGTAGGTGTTGAAGAGAAACTAAGTGCAAGAAGTGAAGCAAGAAGAATCTAAAACTATTGGATATAACCATAAGGAAGATCCAAAATTGATGATCTCAACCATGAAGACCTAAGAGACACCACTCTCCTTTTTGTAAAAGCTCTTAAGAGCTTCATTATTAGTCTTCTAGCTTTTATCTTAAAAGTCCTTTTCAAGTGTTAATTTCCCAGGGCAAAGTGTAACACTTAATAAAAATTCTCTTTTTTGAGTGGGGTTTTTAACCCCTCATTCCCAACTTCCCCCATTTGGGGAGGTTTGTGGTGTTCTTGTTTTTGTGTTCTTAGGTTAGAGTTGCTTTACTTAGAGTAATTTCATTTTCTTGCTTAGAACACTAATTGCTATATTAGCTTGTTTTATTTCATTGTTAAGTTGTTTACTTTGTCATTTAAAATTTTCATTTTTCAAAAGTATTTCAACTGCTTAAAAGTAGAAATCTCTTGAATCTCACTTTGTGGATCACGAGTGCTCTCTATCGGAGAGTTGTTTTTATTTCGGTTTTTTTACTTACCCCCATGCTCTCCCGATTAAGGCCTTAAAACCTGAAAGAGATTATTGGGTAGATTAGCTATTTTTCATTTCAAGTATTTTAATTCTGTGCATGGTAAGTCTCTTGAAGTTTGTCATAAAATAAAGTCAAGAGCGCTCTCAGTCGGAGAGTTTTATTTGCGCTCATTAATAAAATATTTCCAACACACATTCCCCATAAAATTTACTTCATTTCTTTCCATCACTTAGTATGCTATGCCGACCTTAAAAAGTTGGATTCATACTCAGAACGGTGATTGGAATTTGATTAATCTTACAAGTGACAACCATAAGTAAAACTTTTACCCCCATAACCAATGAACAGACATTGTCAATTAAATATTGAGGTAGTGGGAAAATTCTTGCTAGTGACGCCGGAACAAACTGTTGTCTCAGAGTTCAATTAGGATGGTTAAGTTCCTTGGACACCTAACCTTGAATACTAGATGGTTCAACATGTCATTGAGAGGATCCATTGAAGGTATATCTTCCAGTTGATACCTTGTGTTCTTAGCCATAATAATCAAGATCATTAAAATCTTCAATCAACCAAGATAAATTTGCACAACACTTTCATGAACAATCACTTGAGACTTATCAACATCCCAAGCACTATATTTTGACTCCATATTGGCACTGGTCTATTTTGCTTTCATATATTTATATTATCTGGACCATTTGTCCGTTTGGAATCTTGCTTAAGTAATTAGTTATCTATGGATTCCTTTTTATAAGTCTTTGTAATATTGTTCATCTTGAATCTTGTCATAGCAATGCGGATTGCTCTTTGTCTTGTGTTATCTCATTATTATAATTTGTGATCTAATTCAAAAAACTCGTAAACAATTTGTGAAAAACTCTTTGTAGGGACTACCCCCCTTGGCTTCGTTAGGAGTTAGCCTAGGCGGACGAGTTAGGAGTAGGTGACAGTACCTAGCTCTGTGCTTGCCCCTAAGGCCACACCTCTCCCACTTTCTCAAGTGAGGAGGCAACTTTCATTAGATTTCTGCTGCTGGTGTGCATTCGACGGACAACAAATAGTAAGTATTTATGTCTTATTACATATATATCATTTTTAATTTAATATTGATAGCAAATAGTGATATCTTATTACATTTTCTTTTTAAATATGAAGAAATCACATATAATTAATTAAAAATAAACTAAAAGAAACTATTATTTATGGTTATGTTAATGATTTTACTTATTTATATAAAATGTAATACATATATATTTGGTTATTGCATGGAAGATGCCCATTTTACAACTCAATAGGGGGAGATGTGTAACTCCTTCGGTGCTCATCCTAGAATAGCTAGCATGAAGTAAGCGAAATAAAATTGAGGTAGGTTAGGAGTTATAGTAAAATAAGTACCTCAATAAATATTTATACATATGACTCCAAGGATTGATTATAAGACCAACATAAATCCATATTAAACTTAGATCTATCCACTATGAATAAAAAATACTTTAAATTCATTTTCAAAAACCAACAATATACTATAAT
>LPNX010267162.1:1271336-1297505 GCA_001517045.1 Pseudotsuga menziesii
AGTAAAAATATAAATAAATCAACTTGTCACAAGTGACCACATTTATAAATATTAAGGCATTGCTACTCCAATTTTCCATAATTAATGAAATTAAACTTTTATAATAAAATGGAATAAAAATAGATGCTTCTGTTCATAGACAAATTGAGATGATGAAATTTGACCTGACATCACTGCACAACTGAATTGTTTGTAATCGGCCGAGCAAAGAGGAAAAGAATGAATGAAAAAAGGATGCACAATTAACAACTAACTGTAGCTCTTTTGTACAACCCACCACCAGAAATTGCAGAAATATTTCCCACCTGTCAGAAACTCTTGAAAGAAAACGTAAAGGAAGCCGACAATTATTGCTCCAGAGACGAACCCAGGACTCCACCAAAACTCATGCCCTGTGCGCCTCTCCATAGAAAAGAAGGCAATGAGAATATTTCCTTGACTGATGGCGTAAAGGCTTAATAAGTTGTATATACTCCCACTTGACATATGGTTACCATCTAACTCTGGGATTTGTATGTTTCCACTCTACACAATAATAATATTGTTATTACTATTATTATTAACAACGATGGTGAGGTTAATGGCTCGATTTTCATTGAGTTGATATGCCATGATGATTAACATGAAAGCATGCATACACTCAGTAATTAATTTAATTTCAATATAAATCCAATGGTGGCAAAGGGGAACATAGTATAAAACCCTAAAATATTAAATTAGAACCCTAATTAATTTAATTTCAATATAAATCCAATGGTGGCAAAGGAGAACATACTATAAAACCCTAAAATGTTAAATTAGAGAGACAAAAGAAAAATAAATAGAGCTTGAGATTTGCACAAGGTTCGATGCTGATAAAAAATTGAGAATATCTGGTTCATTAAATATTTTTGACCTATAGAAAATTTGAGTGACAATGAAAAACAATTTACAATGAAAATTGATCAAGAGTGTGTTTGGTTAAAAATGAAATTAGCCAAATAGAGCAAATAACCAAAACCAGAATGGATAGAATCACTGTCTCCTCCTTGTTCTATTTTAGAAACTAATGACTCCTTTTTCCCACTAGCAGTTATGGAATAAAATTTATGGAGCGCGAGGCATCACCTATTATTAACGGTGAATCCAACTGTGAAATATATAAAGGCATTTGGCCATGATGGAAGTGCGGTGAAGGAGATTCAGCGTGTTTATCAAGGATTGACATTGAATCTCGTTGGAATTTTGCTTTAGCATATGAAGAAGATTAAGCTTGCACACACTGAATCTCTTCAAAATAAAAGTTAGGGAAGTGCGATGAAGGAGATTGATACATGCTGAATATCCTTCATCTCACTTTCCTGAGCAATGACCTGGCCCAGCGGTGAGATTTTTCAAGGGCTTAAGTAGACACCCCAGAAGGCTTGTTCCTTAAACTGTGAATCTGTTTCATCGCACTTACCTAAGTTGAGAGTCTCCTTCATCGCACTTCCAGGGCAGCGTGTGTTCCTTGAGCTACCTTGCAAAATTTTCACCCAGTTTTCCAAAGAATTTACCCATTTTTTTAAGGCCTACTCTTATTGACATATAACTATTTTCTACATCAAAAACAAGTGTTAACTATTTGCTACATCAAAAACAAGTGTTTTAAATCTGTATTGCTAATCTTTTTTAAAGCTTAGCTTCAAGGGTTAGCTCAATTTGTAAGAGCTTTCCATGTTCTTTAGGTTCGGGATATAGCTTTAAGTCTTTTGAAGTCAAGATTTTAATTAGGATGATAGGCAGTTTACCACTTCTAATATCCAAGAATGTCCCAAAATATTGCTATATTTTTCATGCATGTTTCCATGCGAAAAAAACTCTTTAAAATTTGAGGTCAATTAATGGACTTCCAAATCCTTTATCAATTGGTAATTAAAATCAATTAAAAAATGTATAAATTTTTGTACTTTGTGATTCATCATACCTTTCTAAAAGAACACTTTAACCTAAAACCACATTAAACTATCCTAACTCTAAGTGTTAAACTATTCTAACACCCCCCCTTAAAAATAACTTGGGATATGACTTAAAATAGAAGGATTTACAAAAGTGACAAAAGGAGAATTAATGAGGAATATCTCCAATCCCTACTTAATGACAACTTCATGAACTTATAACATCGAACGAAGCTTTAAAAATTTCACTTCTATGAGGGACTTCATGAAAATTCCACAACTTAGTCATTGGTATGACAATATATCACTTCAAGGACATGTTTCTAAAGAGATTACATGTGTAACTCAATGTTGTTTTTATGTTGATGTTCAACAGGAAACTTAGCGAGCTTAATTCCACTCTAATTGTTGCACCCAAGGGTGATTAGATTCTTGTGTAAGGGACTTCATGAAAATGCCATCAAATTAATCATTTGTTTGGGAACATAACACATTAAGGATGTGTTCCTGGAGAATCTTTTGAATAAGGTGCGCATCTAACTCAATGTATTTATGCATTGATGCTACACTAGTTCATTGGTTACTTGAATGGAATTTTTTTGGGAACACCAAATACTGGTCAAATGCTATCACTAGAATCAAAATTTTGAAAATCGTTATTTATGTCGAAGAACTTATTAAATTGCACAACTTGTTGTTCAATACTTAGCTTCCACTTAAAAAAGGATAAAGGAAACTTGGTTTCTTGCAAGCCTAAGTGATATATTCCAAGGATGCAAGCTTGAAAACATGTCTTCTAGTAGTCTTATATTGATCATTAGGGTTGGAAAATTAGTGGGAATCTATTTAACCAGCTAACATAGAGGATTCCCTTGAATTGTATTATATACTGAAATTTATTGAACCTTAGATATACTAATGTAGGGTTCTTGCATGTAGTGGGTAGAGAGACCAACAACAAAGGAGATGCCAAGGCATGTATTCCTTAAACAAAAAAAAGTGGCTAACTAATGGCTAGTGCTAAGTGACATCCACTTTTGGCAAGTTTTAGAAGGAAATTAATAGTTTATCTTCAGACTAGAAAAGAGATGGGGAGTTGAGTTTACAATCATACATGTGAAAGTGGTGAACAAGGTCATGTTTACTCAATTTCTAGTTCACAACAATGTCATCGAAACATGTTGCAAATATTAATACATCCATTAATATGTTTTTTGTGGTAGCATCACCCTAATTATTGAGCCTTGTTAATTCCTTGCTCTAGATCAACTACTAATGAGCCCACCAACTAGTGTGACCCAAATTAATTATAAACATGTTTATGGTTTTATCATGGCATTATATATATATATATATATATATATATATATATATATATATTCTATAGCTTCTCATGAATATTATTATTCACTTATTCATTTAATGTGATNTATCATGATGATATATTTATGACAGTGGCAAGTATATGATATTGATATATTGATGCAAATGTAAAATTGTTCTAACATGTAACTGTAGATAATTTTATTACTGCAAGCTATATTTTCTTTCATACTTTCTCAATGCTTACTTTTATCTCAGTACCTACAAGAAAAATCAATTAATGTGCATGAAAAGATAAATGGGAAAGGAGGAGTACCTTAACAATACCACTAAGTATTCTAAACTATGCCCAATTTTACAATAAAATATAATTAATGTTCTTGAAAAGAAAAATGGAAAAGGAAGAGTAGGTTAACAATACCACTAAGTATTCTAACCTATGCTTAGTTTTGAAATTTGGCGGCAATGTCTTGTATTTTGCAATAATTCTAGGAGATATAAACACGTTATGCCATCACAACCCCCTTTGTTGCTTGAAATATGGACTTGGAAGATATTTGGTTGAGTTGAAAACCTTGATGGTAAATCCATCTTGGGATTTCTTAATAAAACAAACAGAGGAACACAAGCCACCTGTTCAAATAGTACAACAGATGATTAAATATCAATCCTTGTACCCTCTCATGTGCATGAAGCATAGTACTCAACTTTGGACCATGGGGTTTGATGTAATAGTGGGAATAAAATATTGGTTGATTGAGCTTGAACCTACGTCATTCAACCCATTTACTGCTGGTTTCACCATTGCACTTTGAATGTCGATTGAAGAGTTTAAACATGAATGATTGTAGGAATGGTTGAGGCTTATATTCTTAATCTATAAATCGTTTGAGAGGACCCATTTCTCTATGTTGTATCCAATATGATATTGTTTTGAGGAATATTCGATTAGTGGTATTAGCTTCATCCTTGAGACTTTTAATTGCATAAGGAAAATCACCTTTTTGGGAGTGTTATTAAGTTGTTCATGTTTGAGTGATTTATATTCATACCCAAGTATAATCAATATTCGGTCTTGATGAATCCTGCATTCAAACATTAGCCTTTAAGTTACCATAAATAGAGCATGTTGGAGAAGGAAGTATGTTGAGCATTATAATTTAATCCTTACTATTTGGTTTTCTTTGAATAGTTTCATGGTAATGGGTTGTAATAGTTTTGATGGGTGATGGCCTCCATTTATATTATCCTCTTTGTCCCATTTGTTTTCATATATTCCCTAAAAAAAACTAAAGTTGTGATGATAAGGCTTTAAGCTCAGGGTTATGCCCTTGGATTGTTGGGTTGTAATTTTATAATTAATAACAGATCAAAGCAAATTTGACTCCTTACATACTCATATTGTTTTTGTGTAAAATAATATCCCAACATATGATAGGCATTCGATGATTGTAGTGTGGAGTCACTTAGTGATCCAAACTTTGCCTACACATATGGAACATACTTTTGGGAAATATTATGGTTTTAACCTTAGACTTTTGGAAGTGAAAAATAAAAAGGTCATATCCTTCCCACCATTGTTTGGAATTATAAGAGACAAGGGGTACAACCATGATTTCAAGGCTTTCTCATTACATACATATCGAATATCAATAACATTGTCTCCCATTTTAAATTCCTCTTACATGAGACTTTTCCTAGACCATTCAACCTATTCCCAATTTCTTTCTTTGTTGGAAATGCATGTTGTGCATATAGTTAGTAGATATGGGATTGGTTTCATAGTTCTTAAAATATTTTTTGTATAAATAATTTTATTAGCACTTCATTGCTTATTATAATGATATTGCTTTCTTTGTTGGAAATGCATGTTGTGCATATAGTTTGTAGATATGGGATTGGTTTCATAGTTCTTAAAATAGTTTCTGTATAAATAATTTTATTAGCACTTCATTGCTTATTATATGGAATATCATGTCATCATGTTTTCTTTTTAATATAACAAAGTTGGATATCATGATGGAATCAAAATGTTAGATTTAATACTCAAAGAATCATATGGATTTGTAGCTTTGTATTGCATGTTTGTATCCCAACGAAAATGACATGTGAAGAAGTTGAATCCCTATCCTCGAAGTTTCAGAGTTGTGAATGGATGGTTGCGCTGGAGGTGTGATATAGTATTGATTACACCTTTTTCTATGGTGATTTCATATACAAACTGTTCGAATGTTTCACATGTGCCCAACATCATTGAGATTGTATGCCTAACATGGTTAATATGGTATACATACATGCCCAACATTATTGACATATTATATAATTAATGTTGTGGAATGTTAAGATTATAGTGTTATGTTTTGATTGAATGAAAATGAATGTTGGAAATATATGAGGAATGGTATGGTAAATTATATAGGATTATTGATGTTATACATACATATTTCCATGTGAAAAATATTTAGTGCATGCATTAGATGATTAGAAACCATATTCATATGGATTGAAAGTATGATTGGCATGCATTTTTTTGTTGGGAACCCCTATATGGGTGTAATATGGTCCTATGGGTGCATTATAGTTAAGAATAAAATAAGGATGTATTAATGTATACAAATGTCCTTAATCAACAACATAGGTTCACTCAGTACAAGACTCCATATAGACCTTCTTCCGTTGAAATTGTTAGAAGGTGAAATCGATATCGAAACCTCCAAAATAACCCATGGAATTTTTGTATAAGTTGATAACCTACATATATTGTTAATCACAAATCCAAAGTGATAGAAAAGCACATAATAATAAAAAAAATATTGTAATTAACAAAACGCCATTTCGCAAAAAACACTAATAAGACATGGCATTCATATCCTAGGAAATAGTGAATGGAAAAGTTAATGTGTAACCATCAACAACTTCATAAAAACATGAAAATATTAATAAACTAATGTTAATTTGCACATGAATGAAGATAGTTTCAAATACTTGTAAAAATACATGTTTCACATCAAAACCATTGAACCTAAATCAATGAAAGACATGTAGAAAGTATGAAAAACAACTTACCTCTACCGTTTGCACAATACTCCTAGGTTTGCTTTAGTCAAACTTAAGTATATTGAAATTCATGAGAAACAAATTAAAATAGTGCAATATAAGCAAGTGTGAACAAGGTTATCATGAGAATGCCCATTTTCCACAATATTCACAAGTAGGGCATTTTTTAGGGATTAACTTATAGTATACATGAGTATAGTATTGTAGATGATTACTTTGGATTGAAAAACCATACATATAGATAGGTAGGTGGATATTAAATAAAAAACATATAATTTAATACTAAAACATGTAAAGTTTGGTGAATATATACACATAAAAACATAATTGATGTAAATATAGGCAATGTTTCTAGTAAAAATGATAAGTTAACGAGTTTATTTTTTTGAAAAAAAGGCCAAAATAGAGCCAATTGGCTAAATTTTTCCTTTAGAAATACCTTATTCACAAGGTATTATATGTAAACTCACAAGAAACCAAGAAAATTGTGAATGAAAAAGATAACTCACAATCATTAACAATCTCACAAGAGTGTGATGCATGAGCTAACAACGTTACTCTATTTGACATATTGTTGGTGAAAAATATTAAACCATTAATAAACTATCCAACATTAAAATTGTCAACCCAAGGAGAGCCTAAAGTTGTGAGGTACAAGAAAAATATATGCAGGATTAGAGTACAACTAACCTATGCTAATGCTTGAAAGGAAACAAATATATGGCTGTCGTTGAATCCAAATCTAAGAAATGAAAAATGGCATAAAGTAAATTCAAGAAAGAATGAAAGTAAACATAACTAAGAAAGTGTGCAAATGAGCAAATTAACCTATGGTAAAACATGTGACAAATGGAAAATGATAATTGAAAAATAATAAGTAACAAACACATGTGAGCACACATACAATCTATCTTAAAAACTCAAAAGAAAAAGATTGAAACAATATGGAGAAAATCAATAAATTTTCATTACATCACCATCTACAGTACATAAGAATCAAATTCATGACAAACTAATTGAAATTATGGATAACTCTAAAAAAAAACTTTACAAAACTCTTCTCTAAAAAAGAAACTACTTCCATGTCTTGCTTTCTATTCCTTACTCAAAAGATTAACATAAGAGCACTCTTATTTATACATGAGTTTCTTTGAAAAGAGGATAAGCAAATATTAATTGTAGATCCACTTTTCTCTCAACCAATTTTCTACAATTACAAAATACTTATCCTTTCAAATCCTCTCAAATCCTTTCATGATTTTCATCCTTGGAACTATCTTGAATAATTATATCCTTCAAATCTTGAAAAGGTGGAGGAAATATTTGAGAAGCTTTTGAATAATCCTTTGTTGAAATATTCCTACACATTACAAAGCTCACACAACTTTGAGATATATATGAAAGTATATTAATTTCCTAATATTTAATAACAAATTCTCTTAAAATGCATAAAAACATACATAAATTGGAAAATAACAAGGTAAACCCATTTTATTTATGAAAATAATTAGTAAATGGTTAATGGATCAATGAATAGAGATAAATGTGAAGGATGGTGTATGAAAAAGGGAACAAAATATGTCATTTTTGAGATCCAACACGCCCCCCCAATTTAATTGGTTGCATGTCCTCATGCAACTATGCATGAATTTCTTTCTAAACATTTGGATTTGTATGATGGTGGTTTTTAGAAATAAATCATTCCATGATGTGAGATACATGAGTGGTAGTTGATTTTACATTTGGTTGGTTCTTGTGGGACAACCATGAAGATGACAAATGTTGGTTCTTGTGTTAACAACATTCATTTGTGTTCTTGCTACAATACATAATATTGTAAAAACATACATGCATTGGAAATAATGAACCATCAATGTACATTAGGAATCCTTTTATTCATGTTATGAATCATTCCAAAATAGATCAATATATGGAATGAAAGTGTAACTGAGTATAGTTTGGAAGAGGCATGTTGGTCAATGATAAATGAGATGATGGGATGTGTAATGGTAATGAATATAATCCCCTCCAAAGTGAAGATGTTTTATGTTTTACGTAAATGAGGAAGGAAATGTAAAATGGTAAGGGAATTTCCCAAATTCATTTAATTTCTAACATTTAAGGAATTACATGATTAAATATTAGAAAATGACATACCTCCACTTACCTAAAAAGTTGATGAACTATGCAATATGAATGTGGATGATGCGGCTGCTGGATCATGGACTGTGAAGTGAAAGACTCTGAACTGCTTGGTTGTATGAATCAAAAGCTGAAAGTGGAATTGTGGTACTCTCATATGGCTGGAAGTATGCTGCTGTAAAACTGCTAACAATGCCATGAAAAGTGTCTAGTCTTCATCTGCTATAAAACCCGATGGTACAATTCTAGTCATGCGAATAAAAGTGTCAATGTCGAGCATGAAAATAAATCATTGGATTAATGACCATTAATGAATGTAGTTAATGAATGCGAGACGATTTCACCATTGATGTCAATGAGTGTTATAGAGAGAAACTTCCTATGGATCGGAGTAGACCACAACCGAATGAATGACACCAGAAATCAATCTATTTCAATATGAAAGAGAGATAAATGCTACTAACACTGAGGGACACAAAAATACCTTATTTTAGATGGTTTTAGTAGATCCATGTTGATCTTTTCAACCACGATTGTACCTACAATTCATCCTCAACAACAATGAACAAAACAAGCATGATATATGTTAAGTGTTAGGCCTACTCTAGGATATATAAATCCAACATGTATATCAAATATAACTACATCCATGGATAAAATATTCATAGCTATACATCTATAATGGACGAGAAATGGATATTTCTATTAATAATGAACAGAGATAATAGTGACAAACTCTATCGGCACCTCGTCGAAATGGAGAAACAAAGTCCTCCACCTAGGCCTCCACCACTTCAACCCTCCATCTCAATGGCAAGCTTATAAGACGAAGGAAATCTTGGGAAGAGCAACAATGTGTGCTCAAAAGGACAAAGGGATGTAGACTCAAGCATGTATGAATGGGGAAACAATCAACTATAGTTTCCTTTCTCTCATATGTTCTCCTCCTCTAACGCATAAAAGAGGTTCAATATATAACCCTTCAATAGTAATTAAAGGGTTTCGTCGGAGCGTTTCCAGGCATATGGAAGCCCAAGAGTCAAGTTATTCAAGACTCATTGAGGAAAACTTCAAATGTTTTTATTTTTATGCATATTTCCCAATGTACGCGGGCTATAGTGGAGCAAGATGCATGTACACGCTTATTTTAAGCTAAAACCCATGTATGGCAATAAACATGTGTTTTTTAGGGAATTTGTTGCTTCATCAAAGTATAATTCGAGAAAGGGGGGTCCAAAGAGTCTGCAAGGGACATGGAGGGCCATAAAAGTGTGATATACCAAGTGTGGTAAAATAAGCTATAACAAATGCCTCCTAATGTGTGAGGTAATAGGGGTAACATGATGGCCAAAATATATTATATCCATCCCAGAAGTGGAGTAATGAAGACCCAAGTGGAAAAAAACAGCCACTCATTAGTACAATACAATGATAAATCTCAGCATGTGATTGCAAATATACATGTAGCAATCCCAGATACATAAGAGTACAATGACCATGCATAGGCATACTAGACATATGTCACATGTGGTGATCACCATATACAATATATAGTGAAAAAGATCTCCATAATGGATGAAGATATATGATAATAAACTGGAATATGGTCATGAGAGCTGACATCTCATGAATACTAGCATGATCAAGGAGGTAGAATATGTGGAATTCTAGCAAGCTTGGAGGTCTTCTACATAAACCACTACTGGTACATGTCCCATCACGTGAATAAAGGTGTCGAGGTTGAACATGATGTACCATTGTCTGATTACTAGTCATTGGTGCATATCATTAATGTACATGAGATATCTTGCTGATAATGATAATCGTAATCAAGGTACATAGTGCAATCCAATAAGTGTGAATAGATATGTTCAGGTGGTACACTTGAAAGAATCCATCGATCAGGGGACATTGATGTATTCCCAAAAATGTTGATGGCGAGAGAACCCGCCAATGATGACTTCAAGTCTCAAGCCACTTAATGGCCTCTAGACTTCTATTCCAGAATAAATGATTTGAATTCGATAGAATGGAATCCACTGGAAGGAGGGAATTAAGGCATCCCTCGTCAACCAAAACGAGGTACTCAACAATGCTGGATAATTGGGAAGAACCCAGACAAACAATATGTGCATGAACCAATAACTATGTAGGGAATGGTCGACATGCAAAACCAAGATAACTAAGGAATGGATGGCTCGGGATAAAAATTCCTTCGAATAAGAGCATAAGGAATATGGTGACTGCCAGGAAGCATAGAATTGACATACAATCTGGGACAACTCTACGACACAAGAGGCATCGAAAGAGGCTCCATAGGGACTGGAAGCATAACGAGTTGGTGGAGAAAACTCATAATAAGGAGTAAAAATCCTAATTTCATTCTAATAACCCAACCAATGGATGTGATATATAGTTCTCTATTTGAAGGAGGCATGACTCGACAGCTGTCCAAAGTAATATCATTTCCCATCCGGGTTTTTATGTTTTTTAAATTTTTGGAATTTTTCAGATTAGGAATCTTGAAAAAAGAATAAAAGTCCTTATAGTACATATCTAGGAGGATGCGAGTGTCATGGGAAAGAAAACTAGTTCCAAGCAGTGGAACATACCTATGCTCAATGCAAGGAAGCATGTGCAGGATAAGGACACTCATAGGGATGTCTCCTCTAGGTAAGGGATGATGAAGCTACAAAAGATATATGAAAGGATCTGCTTGGATAGGATTGAGACAAGCTTGGGCTATATGGATTATAACTTTGAAGTGAGAAGCCAACATAAATCTCAATAATGCAAGCAAACACATGAAATGCAATTACAACTTTATATAAATGGTATTCCCTGTGGGTGATGGCCAACATAAAGTTCAAGAAAGATATGAGGTTCTTTCTCAAATACATGGTGGGACTACAAGGGACCCCCAGACCTAAGGGAGGAATCATGGCATGGGTACCAAATGGAAAAGCATGATCAAGCTAGGGTACTAATGAATATGAAGGCTCTACCACTTACGTAATGTTATAGTACCAGTGTGAAGGTTCTGCAACATTATGAAGTGGGTTCATACCTATAGTTAAGGAGACATGGTCATAGGACAATGCATGATGCATGCAGAAAAGTGACCCTATCCTATATGCGAGTTCTAAATTATACCTGTCATGGGAACAAACGGGTCAATTCCTTGGAGAGAGTGTACAAAAAAATGGATCCTACATAACAATAATATTAGTACAAAACAACTGGAAATAATTAGTAAAGTGTCCAAACTATAGGATAAATGGAGGATTGATCATGACAACTGCATTCAAAGTAAACTGTGTGGTAGACGACGGGACATAAGAAGGAATTCAAGGTGGAGACCCAATGTTCACGTATCCACTACCACCCCCATGAGAATGAACACTGGTGTTAAGAATGGGTGAAGGAAGTGAAAATAATCCCACAAATGGAGTAGAGGGTGGAATATGACCAATCTTGAATATATGAGCAAGGTATGGGGCTGTGGTTCCATCCAGTACAACACCAAGGTCCACACTAGGACCTTGAGCAGATGACATGATACTAGTAGTGATACCAGGCATACCGAACATAAAAGGACCCAAACTCCAGAGGACATAAATATACTCAAGTAACCATGATCCCTAAATCCAACTAGTGCACAAAAAACACACCCCTAAGAATATATAATCCAAGTGCAAGAAAGTTAAGGGGGAGGATAAATGAGCTTCCGAATGTAGAAGGTATGTTTTGCCAAGTAGAGGCTTGAAACTCCCATACACTACAAGCGGATGTGTGTAACCAATCATAGTGGACCTCAACTTCAACACATAAAGAGACTGTTTTTTGACCCCTACCTGGCCAGGACACTCACTGAATAACCTATGCAAGTACCCCCTGTGATACCTAGGTAAGGAAACTAAGGTTACCCCAATATAACCAATGCTCAAGAAGATGGTTGTAGGTAGGATATACCGTATGGGTAGGGTAACAAATCTCGAAGCTCGAAAGCACCAAAGGTTCCTCAAAAACCCCTAGATATGAATAAGAT
Source organism: Pseudotsuga menziesii (assembly GCA_001517045.1). Lineage (NCBI taxonomy): Eukaryota > Viridiplantae > Streptophyta > Pinopsida > Pinales > Pinaceae > Pseudotsuga > Pseudotsuga menziesii. Next base: position 1,283,823 of record LPNX010267162.1, read on the forward strand.
CCTGGAAATATATCCGACGCCACACGGAGCATGGAAAGGGGCTATCCCCACCACAAATGTGTACTCTGCCTAATGCTTAACTCCTGTGTAAGAGGAGCCTCCTGAGAACACTAATTATAAAAAGGATTTCTCTCTCTCACCTGGAAAGAGACCTAAAATGTTTTTTTAGTAGTCTTAGAGAAATTTACTCACAACAACCTATTCCAACACTCTAAAACCTAAGATTGTTGTGGCACCACTATGAAATAAAAAAGTGTAATGCATTTTAAATTAAGCGTTGATTTTAAGGTTGTGCTTACTCAAAGGAAATGGTCATGCAACTAGTGAAGTTATGACTCAACAATAAAGTAAATATGCACACCTAACAAATGATGCTAAGTGCAATTCATGTTGAATGAAAAAAGGGTATTCCACAATATGAAATGCGTAAATTTTCCTTCAAATGTCAATGCAACCATTCTATGAAAGCCTAAACACAACTCTCATCCATGCAATTCAATGCAAGTACCTCCTTAAATCCATATTTGAGCTGAAAGTAAGAATGCAACTATATAATAATTTTGTATTTTCAATATAAAAAGAATGAAAATGCAATTAAATTCATTAAAATTCTTAGTCTCTGTAGCAAGCATCAAACACAATCCAAGAAAGACACCGAGACAAAAAAGAGTAATGTAGTAATGGAAAAACAAAAAAGGAGACAAATGAATAGAACTACTTTCAAAGAAAACTAAATTAAAAAGGGGTCTATGGTCACAAAAGAAGCAGTCAACAAACAACATCAGTACCCAGGAATACCCAGCCACACTCACAACCCACCAAACAACTTCCCACATCAAAAACTCAACCAAAAGGGAGGATGTATGCGTCTATTCAAAGAACAGTAGAATATGTATGCGACTAGGTAGAGGACGACCTGTATATATACGCGACTGTACATACTCTGACCCACATATACATGGAATAAACTGGTAAAAAACATGCCAAGGCTCAAACCACTCTAGGGGAGTGTCAATGGGTGAACATACTACTAAATGCAACACATAAATGGGGAGAAACAAAGATCAAGTCAAGTGAAAAAGTGCACCCACAACCCCACCAAAAAGGAAAATCCCCAATGGAGTCACCAATTCTGTTATGGGGATAAAATTCCTATGGCTCGGGGTAGACCAGAACAAACCGAATGACACCATAAATCAATCTATTTTGAGTATTCAAGAGAGATAAATGTTTCTAACACTGAGGGACACGAAACATACCTTATTCGGACAGTTGTAATAGATCCTCGTTGAGATTTTCAACCACGTTTGTACCTGCAATTCATCCTCAACAACAATGAACAAAACATGCATGATATATGTTAAGGGCTAGGCCTACTCTAGCATATATAAATCCAACATGTATAATCAAATACAACTACATCCATGGATACAATATTTATAGTCATATGCATGTAATGGACGAGAAATAGATATTTCTATTAATAATGAACAAAGATAATAGTGAAAAACTCTATCGACACCTTGTCGAATCACAGAAAATGGGTCCTCAATGTGGGCCTCCACCACTTCAATCCTCCATCTCAATGGAAAGCTTACAAGACAATGGCAAGCTTGGGAAGAGCAACGATATGTGCTCAAAATGACAAAGGGATGCAGACTCAATCATGTATGAATGGGGAAACAATCCACTATAGTTTCCTTTCTCTCATATGTTCTCCTTCTCTAATGCATCCAAGAGGCTCAATATATAGCCCTTCAATAGGCAATGAAGGGTTGAGTCAGAGCGTTTCCAGGAAAATGGAAGGCTAAGAGTCAAGTTATTTGGGACTCATTGAGGAAACTCCAAATGTTTTTATTTTTATGCATATTTCCTGATGTATGAGGGCTACAATGGAGCAAGATGCATTTACATGCGAATTTTAAGCTAAAACTCACGTATGGCAATAAACAGGTGTTTTTTAGGGAATTTCTTGGATCATCGAAGTATAATTCGAGTAAGAGGGATCCAAAGAGTTTACAGAGGGAAATGTAAGGACATAAAAATGTGATCTACTAAGTGTGGAAAAATCAGCTATAAAAATGAGTTCCTATGGAAATTTATCCCAAGCTTAAAACATCTGAACTCACAAAATTTCTTGAAAATATGCAAGAAACACTCAAGAAGGAGAATGAATGTGTGATAATCCACAAATTGTTTATGATATTAATTTACACCAGAAATCATTTAATATATTTAGTCTGATCATACAATATATACTCCAAGTATTCAAAATATTTAGGAGGATTTTCGAATCAGTACAAAAGCAGGCTTACTAAACTAGTCAAAATCCCCCATAGGTGCATAAATCTATTTCCAAATCAGTCAATATTCTCACAAATTTTACACAAGTGATGGAAATTTTACTTTATTATGATTTTATATGAGGAAAATAAGGGAGGTGAGTTGGTGCAAAAAACAAGGAAATCTACCTTAAAACTAGCTTTAGCTTTTGCCTTAAAATTGCATAAAAGATGGAAAGATTGGAATAATAAGTAATGCCCAGTTTCCATTCTGGGAAGTCTATGGGTTAGAAGAATCTTATCTAGGATATTTATAACTCAATCCATGAGGCATTTTTGGCATGTGCTGACCTCAAAAATGGTTTTGGGTTCAAACTTGCTAGTGTAGGACCTAGGAATTATTCAAAAGAGATTAATTATTTTATTCCAAGTCTTGGGTGTTATATTTTTATCATTCAAGCAATATGATCTTAGGATATTATCTAAGAGAATAACATGCATAGCAATAAACACAAGAGACAAGAGACCCAAAGAATTTTCCTCGGGGAAACCATAAAGGAGAAAACCCCACAACTTCCTCAGAGATAGAATGAGCACCAATGGCAACAGTAAAACCCAAAGACAAAAAATATGATCTCCAACAGCTGTTCTCTCTCTCTCACTTGAGATAGCTTCTCCTCTCTTACTCATGCGCCCCAATGAGTGAGTGTGTGTGTGATGTGTGGAAATGAGGAGAGGCTCACTTCTATTGATATTCTTTTGTTCACTTTATGTCCACTCCAACAAGTCAGCCTCACTTAACAATTACTTACCAGGGCCAACTTCTCTAGGAGAGTCTAATAACCCTAGTGCCCCACAACTGTGGGGACTTTTCCCTCCGATCAACAAGGAGGGTTAACCTTGACTCAATTGTGGGGACTATTGCCCCGAATTACAATGGAGGGTTAACCTCAATGAATTTACATGACTTGTTTACATTATTGAATATCCCAATTGGAACATCGGGGCATGACATGGCTCAATTACATTATATATACTTCCCGAAATAAAAATCAAGGTACAATACATAAGATATACAAGTGAATATATTCCGAAGTTACAAATACATCAAAATTGGGATGGGGTTTGATTATTCCAACATACCCTATTAAGAATGAATTTAGGTAAAATATCAGAAAAAATATCAGAGATATAGGGCATAACAACATGGCTTAGTTACCCTTTACATACTACTTTTCCATACAAAGCAGGGAAAAAAGGAAAAACCATAAGTGGGAAAATCCTCCCTCAAGCATGGGCATGAACAAAAATATATCAAATATGGTCTTCAATATATCTTCACAACATGATAAACCATCCCAAGTAAGGACTTAATATTTATGAAAGTCCTCTATGAAAATAATTTGGTGAAGATGTATGCAACTTGCCAAGATGATGCACAATATTGCAGATCAATGACCCCATCATGCACAAGTTCTCTGATGTAGTGCATATGGATCTCAATTTGCTTGGTTCCCTGGCTTAGTACAGGATGAGTTGATATGTGAATGGTACTCTGTTTGTCACAATAAATGAATGTAGAAGTCTCTCTCTCAATCCCAAACTCTCCAAGTATTCCCTGCAACCACAAACATTGAGTAGCTGCATTCACAACTCCTCTGTACTCTGTCTTTGTATATTAAAGTGCAATTGCACTTTGTTTCTTACTTGACCAGATGATTGGTCCATCTACAAGCATAACCACATATCCAGAATTTTCTTTCCTATCATTGTTATCACCTTCCCAATCAAAGTCAGTAAAACCAACTAACTCTAGGATATATTGTGCAACATAGTGAATCCCATGAGTTTTTGTTCCTTGTACAAAGTTTAGGATTATTTTTTATGCCCTCCAATGTATGTCATAAGGCTAATACATGTTTCTGTAGGACACACTCACTGCATAATATATATCAGGTTGAGTATGAGTCAAATAAATAAGACAACCAATGAGTTGCCTATACAGGGTGTTGTTTTCCAATGGAGTTGACTACGCTTCTTCAAGCTTAACTCCTGGAAGGAAATGAGTCTTTCTTGGCTTGCAATCCTTTATTATGAACTTTTCTAGAAGATATTAATCATACTTGTACTGACGTACCTTGATTCTAATATCTGATTGAGAAATTTCAAACCCCCAAAATTGGCTTAACAATCCCAAATCAGTCATAGAGAAGGCATGGTTCATTGCATCCTTCAAGGAGGAAATTTATTTCTTGGAACTTATTGTGATCAATAGATCATCCACATAAAATACAATGATGATTAAGGAACCATGAATCAGATTAAAATAGACATTAGGACCAAACATGCATCTACAATAGTTCAGTGATAGAAAAAAGTCATCAATCTTGGCATACCAAGCTCTAAGAGCTTGTTTTATCCCATACACTGATTTCTTCAACTTGCACACAAGAGATGAATTAGCCACAAAAAATTCTTGATGATGCATATATATTTATTCTTTCAGGTCACCATGTAGGAAAGTACTCTTTACATCCATGTGATGTACTTCCCACTGCTTGGAAGCTGCAATGGCCAAAACTAGTCTTATGGAGTCCATATTTGCAACTGGTGAAAAGGCCTTGTTGTAGTCAATGCCTTGGACTTGGGAGAATCCATTGGAAACTAGCCTTGCCTTATATTTCAAAGGAGAACCATCAAAAACAAATTTAGTTTTGAAAACCAACTTACACTTGACTAGCTTTCTCCCTGGGGGGAGAATGACTAGATCCCATGTGTCATTCTTTTGGAGCAAATGAAATTCATCCTTCATGGTTGTTTTACACATTGGGTATTCACATTAATATTCATGTGTCCATGGATTAGATTCAACCATTATAAAACACTTATCATAAATTCAAGGTTTCTTGACAGTAAGGGCACTCTTGAATTGAGATCTAGTCCTCCTATGATCTCTAGGATTCCTAGCTAGTTCCCCAGCTGCTTGGATGGTGTTTTATTCCAACTTTGGCCTTGTGGGTTTGTTTGAATATACAATTAAATTATCATTATAAGGCATATCAGAATCAGAAATTTTATTAGTTCCATCACTTACAACCAAAGGTGGAGGAGGTGAGGAGGACTCTCTAACTTCTACTACTACCAGAGGCTCTTCTTCAAACTGAAAAATTATTTCAATGAAGTATTTTTGAGTTATAATGTTGATAAAATTGTCCTTTTTGAAATATTCAGAATACCCAACAAATAGGATCTCTTATATTTTAGGTTCCAAATCCCTCCTTTTATCTAGTGGAATTCTAGCTCATGCTCTTGAGCCAAAAATCCTGAAATGAGACACATTTGGTTTGCTTCCACTCCAAGAATTGAAAGGAGTAAATCCTTCAATATGATTGTGAGGAACCCTATTATATATGTAGTATGCACAATTTATATCTTCATCCCAAAAATTTGGTGGAAAATCCTTAGAATCCAACATACAAGTAGCCATCTCCTTAAGACTTATTTTCTTCCTCTCAACCAAACCATTCTGCTGAGGTGTGTGGGGAATAGAGTGATGCATATGAATACCTACATATTCACAATAATTAATGAACTTAGACTTGACATATTCACCACCATTATCAGATATGAGGATCTTGAGTCTCCTTCTAGACTGGTTCTCAACTATGGCCCTAAAAACCTTGAAGTGGTAAAAAATTCAGAATTGAGTTTAAGGAAGTAAACCCTCTAGTACCTGGAAACACCATCTATGAAAGTAAGTACATACTTAGCTTGGTTCATGGATAATGAGGAAAGGTACCGACAATTTTACTTTGAATGAGCTCCAGAGGTGTTGAGGTTCGCTCATGATTGTCTCTCTCATACTTATGCTCTGGATGTTTTCCTAGAATGCAACCCTGATAGACTCCTTTGGAAAAAATGATCTTTGGTAATCCTGAAACCATATCTTTTTCACACAAATATGAAAGGTGATTATAGTTTATATTACCAAACCTATCATGCCAAACTTTTCTTGCTTCATTGGAATGGGTGAGGAGAGCAGAGGGGTTAGAGAAAGGCATGAAGTGTGAGAACCTATAGACTCTAGAACTATGATCCACAAAAACTTTAGAAATGAATCCGCCATTAGCAATATTAGAGATTTCAACTTAATTTGGAGAGAAAAAAACCTTTTTAGGAGACCCAATGTGGGTCATCTGGTAGAATGACAAGAGATTAGCAACAAAACTTGGGACATACAAAACATTATTGAAGGAACCATGGTCAAAATCAATGTTACCTTTACCCTTACTTTTAGTTTCTGAGTTATCTCCTAGAAAATTCTTAGGACCATTCGAATGATCAAGAGATGAGAATGATTATTTTGTTAAAACCATTTTCCTAGAAGCTCCATAATTGATGATAAAGGAAGGGCATATTACAATGCTTGCAACCAGGGCATAAAATCTCTCTTGGTCTTCAAAACTGGATCCTCTTTCTTTCTTTCTTGCACCACCAGGGAGGGAGATGTTGTTCTTCTCCAGGATTTTAGTCAGCATATCTATCTACTTCTTCATGCAAGAGCTATCAGTATGAAATCCCTTTCCACAGCATGCAACCTTGCTTCCTTCTACTTTACCTTTCTTCTTCTTGGAGTTTGAGGACTCCTCTTGAGACTTGGACGTGTCTCCTTTTTTATCCAGAGGCTTCTTAGCATTCTTCTTGTTTTTTGAATTCACCTTGGAATCTCTAGCAACCAAAGCTTGATATTTGGAAGGTTTGATGGTGCCCATCAGCACCAATTTGTCTTTCTCCTGAGTCAGGGATTCCATGAAATATTCCAGTGCAGGAAACTTCCAATTTTGATCTGTCAAATTGGAGGCATGGAAGGTCAAAACAAATAATGAATAATCAGGACCAAGATTCGAAAGGATGAAAAAGATTAGTTGTTCATTTTCCTTATCAATACCACATTGTTTTAGCTGCAAAACCAACGACTTGAATTTTGATAAGTAGACTTGTAAGGTTTGGAAGTTAATTGGACTCCGTACTATCAACTCATTCTCCAATTGATAATCTCTCATCTTATATGTCTTCCCAAACAAAGCTTGATGTTTCTCCCATACTTCATTTGGTGATGTAAGACCATCAAGATTAAATAGAAGGTCTCTGGAAATATGATACATAAGAGACCATACGCCCTATCTCTCCTATTATGCCATTTGATCTTCTTTGTTGTTGCATTAGGCCCATATACAGTTGCCATGGTCACTCTAAAGAGGCCTTTGGTCCTCATCAGAATCTCCATCCTTGCCTCTTGTTAACACCAAAAATGTTCACCTAGCTCTCCATGGTCTAAACCATAGTCATACATCATATTCCCACCATTATTTCCTCCATTTTGACCTTCATAATTGTATTTCAACTAAATATGGTCCAAAAAATTATTATTTCTTCCCCATAAATGAAGCAAAGTTGAGAATTTATTGTGATTTATCCCCACTCTCCAAAAAAGGCCAAAAAACCCTAAAAATGAGAATGAGTAAAAAAACCATAGATAAATACCATGCACAATAAAATACCATGGGTTAAAAACCTTGGACCATCCTATAAATAAATTGTAAAGGAATCCCCCACAACACTTTGTTTTCCATTTTAGAAACGCACTTTTAGTCCACTTTTTTCCATTTGTTCTCAGTCACACTATACACTTTTCTACCATCATTCCCATAGTTTTCCATGCCAGTCCCCACGATGCAAGTTAGGTTCACTCCATACCCATTTGTATCCATTCCCCCATTTGACAACTATTCTTGGAAAAGAATGGAGACCCAAACCATGGAGCTGCGAGACCATTTTTGAGGACGGCTACGGTGGACCACATTTCAGAAAAAAGGTATATTTTGTTCTTGTTATGCATTAGTTAGTATTATATATTTGAAAACCTAAAAAATATTTTTATTGTTGTTTTACTTCCTGTTATTATTTTTGAACTCTAACCTATGATCTGCATTATCTAGGGTTGGTTCTTTTGCATGTAGTAGGGGAGAAATACCCACTACACCTTCCAATCGAAGTAGTTGAATGGAGTCAAGATGATTGGTTGAGATTGATCCATTCTTTAGTTGCGCCCTTTGACCAGAAAGTTTGTGCTCCCAGTGAGTGATGTCGACCTTGCAAAGGAAAAATGAAGAGGAGAAAAATCGAGCTACTGTGGCTTTGATACCATGTGGAAATTTATCCCAAGCTTAGAATAATTGAACTCACAAAATTGCTTTAAAATCTGCAAGAAACACTTAAGGAGACTGAATATGTGATAATACACAAACTGTTGATAATATTAATTTACACCAGCCACCATTAAATAGATGTAGTATTGTCATACAATAGATACTCCAAGGATTCGAAAGCTTTAGGAGGATTTTAGAACCAGTACAAAAGAAGGCTTACTAAACTAGTCAAAATACCCCATAGGTGCATAAATCTCTTTCCAAATAAGTCAATATGCTCATGAATTTTTTGACTGAGTGTGTATAGCTAATGAGTGATAGAAATTTGAATTTATCATGCTTTTATATGAGGAAAAGAAGGGATGTGATTCGGTGCAAAAAACAAGGCAGTCTACCTTAAAACTAGCTTTAGCTTTTGCCGTAAAACTACAGAAAATATGGAAAGATTGGAAAAAGAAGTAATGTGAAGTTTCCATTCTAGGAAGTTTGTGGGTTGGAAGAATCTTATCCATGATCTTTATAACTCGCTCCATGAGGCATTTTTGGAAAGTTCGACCTCAAAAATGGGTTTGGGTGCAAACTAGCTAGTGTGCGGCCTAGGAATTATCAATCAAAAGAGATTCATTATTTTATCCTAAGTCTTGGAATGTGTTTTGATTATTCCAATGGTGCCAAGGTACCTAAGTGCATCTTACGAAGTGCGAATAAATGATATTATGCCGATCCAATTGCAATATATAACGATCAAGGGACATTGATGTATTCCTATGATTGTGTTAGAATAATCAACCCATAGTTAGCTACCTTAGACATTAATTAATCCATTTTTGTCTTATTTTCCTAGTTTCCAATATTCCACTCTATGCAAGTTGTCTCCCACATGCCCTAGAAGTCAAACTTGCTAAAACTAAGTCATGGAGCACTTGGGAAACCTCCTGGAAACCATATTTAGCAGTTTTTTTTTATTCCAGATCCTCCCTGGCACATATCTGCTTTTTCTGCTTTGTTTCCTACTTTATTGAGATTTATGGCACAAGGGAAAGTAAGACTAGGTGCAGTTGACTTGTTTTTTTCCCTCATCATCCTCCATTCTTTTATCTTAGTAAAATCATGTATGAGTTTTATTTCCATCACCTATTAGCTTGGCTACTTGAATTTTCCAATTCATGAGCTCCTAGGTAGATTTGGAAATTGCTTTATGCACCTATGGGGGATTTGACTAGATTTAGTAAGCCTGCTTTTGACTATTTCGAATGGCATCCTTATGCATTCAAATATATCATGTAATTATATATTACAACAGCCTATGACTTCCTAAGGTTGGATATTGTACACTTATTCAATACAGATTAGTGTTATGCTCCAATTCCAGTCTCCTTTGTGTGTAAATTTGCAGGTTTGATTAGCAATTTTGTGAGTGCAATTGTTCTATATCTTGGGTTCAATTCCCACATGGTATCAGAGCCATTGTAGATCAATTTATCTCCTTCCATATTGCTATTTCAAGTTCAACATCTTGACTGGGAGAATTCTGCTGGTTGAAGGGCACAGTTCAGAGCTATGGATCAATCTCAGAAGATCATCTTGACTCCATTTAATTTCTTTGAATGGAAGGTAGAGATGGAGATACTGTTGAGAGCTAAGGGTCTCTACAGGTTGACTATGGAAACTAATTCAGATCACAATGCAACTGTAGAGAAGATTAAATGGCACAACAGGAGGGATGAGGCCTATGGTATCTTGTGTCTGAGCATATCCAGAGACCTCCTTTTCCATATTGATGGATTGACATCACATAATGAAGTGTGGGAGAAGCTTGTAGAACTTTTTGGTAAGACATATGAGATGAGAGGACATCAAATAGAGAATGAATTTATCTCTTTGAGTCCCAACAGCTTCGAATCTCTTCAACTCTATTTTTCCAAGTTTAAAGCCCTTGTTTTGCAGCCAAAACAACGTGGAATTGAAAAGAAGGAGGAGCAACTAGTTTTGGCCATACTCTTGAAGCTTGGCCCTGAATATTCAGTGTTTTTTTCTACCTTCCATGCCACCAAGTTGATAGCTCAAGCCTAGAAGATGCCTAGGCTTGCAGAGTTCATGGAATCCCTCACACAAGAACATGATAAATTGGTGATGATGGGCACCACCAAACCTTCCAAAGACCAAGCTTTGGTTGCTGGAGATTCAAGGGTGGATTCAAAAGGCAAGAAGAAATCTAAGAAGCCACCTGAGTAAAAGAGAGACAAGAACAAGTCCCAAGAGGATCCCTAAGGCTCCAAGAAGAACTCCCAGAAGAAGAAGAACAAAGGAGAAATGAGCAAGTGCACATACTGCAGTAAGGGATATCATCCTGAAAGCTCCTGCATGAAGAAGCAAATTGACATGTTGACCCAACTCCTGAAGAAGAATAACATCTCCCTTCCTGATTGCTCAAAGAAGAGGGAAGGAGGATTAAGTTCAGAGGATAGAGAGAGAGTACATGCATTGGTTGCTGGAACATCAAGCTCACCTAGCTTCATCATAGACTCTAGAGCTTCAAGACATATGGTTTCAACCAAGGAGGCATTATCCTCTCTTGACATGTCTAAAGGTCAACCAATAGTGCTAGGAGATGACTCTCTCACTGATAGTTTGGGCAAAGGAAGGATTGATCTTGACCATGGTAAGTTCATTAATGTATTGTATGTTCCAGGTCTTGCCTCTAACCTCTTGTCAGTGTATCTGATGAGCCACATAGGGTCTCCAAATAAGGTAATATTCTCCCCTAATGATGTTGAGATCATAGAGATCTCGAATGGTAAAGTCATTGCAAAAGGAGTTGTAGATAACACTTCGAAGGTATACATGTTTTGACATTTTCTTCCCTACTCAAACCCCTCTGCTCTTCTGATTCATGCTAATGAGGCAAGCAAGATTTGGCATGGAATATTTGGCCATATTAAATATAAGTATATTTCTAATCTAAGTGAAAAATAAATGGTCATAGGGTTACCAAAGATTAAATTTTCCAAGGGAGTCTGTCAAGGTTGTATCCTAGGAAAACACCCAGAGCATAAATTTGAGAGAGCTAGTCATGAGAGAACCTCTGCACCTCTTGAGTTGATCCACAGTGATGTTTCTGGTCCATTTCCTCATATGTCAATGATTCAAGCCAAATATGCATTTACCTTCATAGATGAATTTTCTAGGTATTTTTGGATTTACTTCCTGAAGCATAAGTCTGAAGTTTTTGGCCTCTTCAAAGTCTTTAAGGCTTTGGTTGAAAACTAGTATGGGAGGAGACTCAAGATCCTCAGATCTGACAATGGTGGTGAGTATGTAAATTTTGAGTTCATTTAATATTTTGAAGATGTAGGTATTTATATGCAGCATTAAATCCCTTACACACCACAACAAAATGGTGTTGCTGAGAGAAAGAACAGATCACTGAAGGAGATGGCAACTTGTATGATGGAGGCTAAGACTTTGCCACCAAAGTTTTGGACTGAGGCTATAAATTGTGCATCCTATATTCAGAATAGGGTGCCTCATAAACAACTTGATGGTATCACTCCTTTTGAATCTTGGAGTGGGCACAAGCCAGATGTGACCCCTTTTAGGATTTTTGGCTCAAGGGCTTGGGCTAGAATTCCAACAGAAAAGAGGAAGGATTTGCAGCCCCAAAGCCAAGAGTGCCTATTTGTTGGGTACTCTATATATTCTAAAGGGTACAAGCTGATAAATTTTAGAACAAACAAATCCTTCATTGAAAGGAGTGTTCAGTTCCAAGAAGAGCCTTTAGCAGTAGTTGAAGTTGGAGAGTCTTCTTCACCACCAGAACCATTGAATGTAAGTGAAGAGACAAATGAGTTTACTGATTCTGATATGTCTGATAATGATGATTTAATTGCATATCCTAACAGTCCTACAAGACCAAAATGGGAATAAAAGACAATTCATGTAGCTGGGGAACTAGCTGGAAATCCTAGTGATCCTAGGAGGACTAGATCTCAGTTTGAGAGTGCCTTGTGTATGAAAGACCCTTTGTTTGCAGAGAAATGCTATCTGATGGTTGAATCAGACTGACAGACATATGAATATACAGCACATGATCCAAGATGGAAAAAATCCATGAAAGAAGAATTCATCTCACTCCAGAAGAACAACAATTGGGAACTCGTTGATCTTCCCCCAGGGAGGAAGCTAGTTCAATGTAAGTGGGTTTTCAAAACTAAGTTTGATGCTGATGGTTAACCTTTGAAATATATGGCAATATTGGTAGCCAATGGATACTCATAGGTACATGGTATTGACTACAATGAGACCTTTGGACCAGTGGCAAAGATGAACTCCATCAGGCTAGCCTTAGCCATTGCAGCTTCGAAGCAGTGGGAGGGGCATCACATGGATGTGAAGTGTGCATTCCTGAATGGAGATATTACTGAAGAGATTTACATGCAGCAACCTTAAGGGTTTGTTACTGTTAGAATATAATCCGTTAGGGATTATAATATTGTAAATAAATAAATAGGAATAGTTGGAAGCCGAAAAGGCTGGACGGAAGGTGAAATAAACCGTCACATGAATGTATAAATGAATGCTTAGCCATGAATAGATTAAAGAATTGGGAGTTATTACCAACAAGTGGTATCAGAGCATAACTCCTGCCTGTTTGCTTGTCAGTCTTGACAGTCTGGGTGCCAGACCTACATTCTGCCCTTCGTCCATTTTGTTTCAGAGCTGCTGCTCATTGCCCACTGCTCTCTACTCGTCCCTCCTGCCATATGCGTTATATTCTTGATGTAAGCATTGTATTCAGCGACTCACTGGAGACTGCAAGTTTATGAAGAGACCACTGCATGCTGCGTGTATTGATCTGAGTGCGTTGGAGGAATCGTGGGGGCTGCTCTGCAAGAACGTGAAGAATTTGTTGAAGTTTGAAGGCTCCTTCCAACAGCGTTGTATGAATGGAGGTAAACCTTTTGTTGCTTGCAAAATATAACATATCTGCGTAGTGGCGATTCCTCTCCTCCGTTTTGCGAAACCCTAATCCCGTGAGGCGCTATTGCATTTGCGTGGTGACTTCAATTCACTGTTGGTATAATTTATATGCTGCGTGGAGACTTCAATTTACTGTTGGTATAATTTATATGCTGCAATGAGCTGTATTTTTACTGCTGTATTGAGTCTGTTGTGTAAGCTGCGATGAGACT
>LPNX010267162.1:1309770-1357924 GCA_001517045.1 Pseudotsuga menziesii
TAAAGTTTGGAGAGATGTATCCCATAGAGGAAGCAAGCATTTGAGAGGCCCCATTGGGGGTCTCCATTGGAGAAGCTCATGGAGAGGTTCCAACCTTGTAGTTCCAGCTCAGAGAGCAAGCATGGATCCATCATGTTTGAGGGTGATCCAGCATAGGAGACAAAGAAGTAGAGTCAGTTCGAGGAGGCAACATTTCAATTTGCATTTGAAGGAAAGTAGCGACCATCTACACTCTCATCCCGAAGGACAAAGGTGAAGGGATTGGTTGGTAAGAGTGTGACTTTGGTTTTATTGATGCACTTGTCATGCAAACATATTGTCATCTATTGAGACTATCCTGTAGAAGATCGTATGGCGTAGCTCGAGGTTTGTGGCTCGTAGAGTCAGTTGAAAGAGTGCGATTTGCAACATTATGCAAGTCTTTGATCCGCTTGAGGTTCGTGGCTCATAGAGTCAGTTGAAAGGGTGTGTTTGGTTACATTGGGAAAATATCTTCATGTCCAAGTTTGGCAACTTCTCGAGACAAAGGAGGCAGACATTTGCTTGCTTGATTTTTGCAGTCTTTGATTGAGTCCTATAGCTTGTGCACTTATGTGACCCATCAGAGGCAATTATGGTGTGGCGGTAGAGATGAACAGATGATGAAGACTCTGCAAGTGAATCCATTGTGATGTATCTTATGTATTTGTGCATATTTGCAATGGATTGGTCACTCTATTTTGGAGTAGGCCTGGAGACGTAGCCACGAGATCCGGTGAACTCTGTAATCAAATCGTGTCCCTAATGTGCTTGAATTATTTTTCATTTTCATGTGGATGATTCTATGTTACACACTGATATTATGCTCATGTTCACTTGCACTAACGTAAAAAAAAATGATCCAATTGGTCCCGATTGTTTCGAACGGGTTCGATGACTTTTCGGGCTCGCCCCCGGGATCAGATCAAAAACAGATGCTTCTGTTCATGGACAAATTGAGATGGTGAAGTTTGACCTTACATCACTGCACAATTGAATTATTTAATATCGTCGGGGAAAAGAGGAGATGAGTCATAGTTAACAACTAATCCTAGCTCTTTTGTACAACCCACAACTAGTGGAAATTTCACCAGAAATTGCAGAAACGTTGCCCACCTCTCGAAACTCTTGAAAGAAAATGTGAAGGAAGCCGACAATTATTGCTATCGAGACAAACCCAGGACTCCACCAAACCTCATGCCCTGTCTTCCTCTCCATAAAAAATAAGGAAATGAGAATCGTTCTTTGATTGATGGCGTAAAGGTTTAATAAGCTATATATACACCCACTTGACATATGGCTACCATCTAACTGTGGGATTTGTATGTTTCCACTCTACACAGTATTGTTCAAGTTAATAATATTGTTATTATTATTATTATCAACAACCATGGTCAATTTAATGGATCAATTTTCATTGAGTTGATATGCCATGGCGATGAACCTAGAAGCAAGCATACACTCAGTAACTCCAAGAGATTTAATTATTTTAATTTCAATATAAATCCAATGGTGGCAAAGGGGAACATACTATAAAACCCTAAAATATTAAACCAGAACCCTAATTAATTTAATTTCAGTATAAATCCAATGTTGGCAAAGGAGAACATACTATAAACCCTAAAATGTTAAATTAGAGAGACATCAATGCATGATGTGAGTTCTAGAATCTAAATGCTAGAAAACACAAAAAATGAAGAGGAGTATTGGAATTACTTGTGATTAAGAGATTAATAAATGAAAATTGATCAAGAGTGTGCTTGATTAAAAACATAATTAGACAAATAGAGAAAATAACCAAAACCAGAATGTATAGAATCACTATCTCCTGCTTTACCTATTTTAGAAATTAATGACTCGTTTGTCCCATTAGCAGTTGTGTAATGAAATTTATGGAGCAGACATCACCTATGATTAGCGAGGAATCAAACAATGAAATTTGGAAAGGAATTCGGCTGTGATGGAAGTACAATGAAAGAGATTCAACATGTTTTTCAAGGATTGACACCTTGGCATGTCTATATTTTTCATCACGTGACTTCCCTATCATTTGAATTTTGCATTCCCCAGGGAAGTAGATTCCTAATCTTCTTCATTGCACTACCTACACCTCTGTTACAGAATTCTTAACCATACCAAATTACTGTAAATGAAGCCTAATAATAGTCCCCATACTCTACTTAACAAGTTGTGAGGGTCTCATAGGAGTTTGAGAGACATTTTTGCTCACAGCCTAGGGGGGATTGCATCACAAATTACTAGTAATTTTACCATTTTTTCCAATGTTTCCAAATAAAGTTGCATATGCCTATAAACTATCATAAATTTATCATATAGTTTTAATTTAGTGGTCCTAAGACTCCCCATATCAGTCCCTACCAAATTCAAGACCCTCTTATTCCATTCGAATCCCCTAGAGTCAAAACTAGTCAAGGAAATTTTCTCCAAATTCTGAATTTGTTGGGAATTTTTGAATTGGGTCATTACAGAATAGGAAACCTTGGACATGTATTCTATCTCTTCCCATTTCTTGGCACACATATCCTTACTTATATTTAAATGGTTGTCCAAAGGTGTACTAACTGGTTTTGCATTTTGCACTCTAAACCTCTCCAATACCTTTTCTATGTACTCACATTGAGACAATGTCAATTTACGATTTTTCTTGTCTCTTGTTATTCTCATACCAAGTATTTTATTTGCATCACCCAAATCCTTCATTGCAAATGATTTAGCTAGTTTCCTTTTAAGCACATTTATATCCTTCATGTTAGACGCTGCAACAAGCATGCCATCCACAAACAATAACAAGATAATATATCTTCCATTATCTGTCCTATTGAAATAAACACAATGGTCAAAATGGAATCTACTATAGCCCTTCTCTGTCATAAACTTATCAAATTTTAAATACCACTTCCATGGAGCTTGCTTCAGGCCATAGAAGCATTTCTTCAACCCGCAAACCAAATTTTCCTTCCCTTTGACCCTCATACCCCTGTGGCCACTGCATATAAATCTCTTCCTCCAAACCCCCTTGGAGAAAGGTTGTTTTTACATCTTACTGTTCAATATGAAAATCTTGTACCTTCACTAAACTTAAAGTAGTCCTAATTGAAGTCATTTTAACAACATGAGAAAACATTTCATCAAAGTCTATACATTTATTTTGTGCAAACCCCTTTACAACAAGTCTAGAATTGTACCACTTCTTTCCTCCATATTCTTCCTTCAAACAATAAACCCATTTATTCTGCAATGCCCTTTTTCTTGTAGGCAATTCAACCAAATCCCAAGTCTTGTTTCTTACCAATAAGTCCATCTCCTCATCCATTCCTTGCTCCCACTTATTTCTATTTTCTACCTGCATTGCCTCTTCATAGCATTCTGGTTTACCAGAATTAGTCATCAATAAATAATACAGTGAATGAGAGAATTGTTCAAGGGCTCTACTTTTTTTTTTTGTAAATAAAATTTGTATTACTTTACAGGAGCAAAATTACAAAGCAGGTATTCATCTAGAGTAGTCCCAAAACCGGAGTGTCCTTGACCCTATCCGGATTCAGACTTGGTCTATTTTTCAAAAAATATACAGAAGTTTTCCATGTCTTCTAGTCACCCCTATTACATTCAGTTTTATCAAAATTCTTATCGAAATTACAGAGTTGTCCTTCCCTTATTGAAACAAAAATGTTATAAGGCCTATAAATTCGGAAATCCCCATGAGCTATACATTTACCATTGCTCCTACTACATCGACTACCTAAGAAACTACTAGCATAAAATAAATCTTGAAAATACTCAGACATTAAAAAAGACCAGACCTGACCAGGAGAAGATGGTCCCCATCAGGACGCCATAGATGGGGAGGACGCTGCAATAGCCTGTTGGGGGACTACCGCATTTGGGAATCCCACTGGAACTCCCACTTCCCCTAGAATGCTCCTATTGTCCCTTAGCCGTGACCAAGCATACTCCAGAGCTCTTCGATCAATCGGATGAAATGGAAATCCCAATTTTTCCGCAAGGATGTCAATTTTCTGGTGCATAGTATGGCACATGCTATTGTGCTCTTTCCAGAAGGGCACTGGTTTCGCATCCCCTTCTCCCTTGGATTCCTGCACCATCGAGGAGTGACCCACTAGTCGCATAGTCACCCAATAAGTCATCAGCATGCTATCATAGGCGAAGGCGCGGCCTGCAGTGTTACCAGGATCCAGGACCCAGTCCGCCACCTCTGCATGCAGACGTTCTTGTGGCATGCTTTTCACCTTGGCCCATAATTGTTCGACCACCCTCTCCACTTCCCTATGAATTCTGAGTGGAACGTGCTCTTTGAAGTGCTCGACCTCCTCTTGGGCCTGGAACTGGGCCCTTGTGGTTTGATGGGTCCGTCGCATAATGGATTTCCCCCTTTCAGTAGGATGGACAGACACTTCTCCTGTGCAACGATCTCTCCTGAACTACTGCTTGGGGGCCATAACACAGAGCGGTGGGTTGAAGAAGAGAAGCATGAAGCGGCATTGGGAGGAACCCATAGAAGCAAACACCAGGGAGCAAACAGGGGTGGGAATAAGAATCGGGAGCTTGAACCCTTTGCTTTGATACTCAGTTGTGGGAGGTTCGAACTTCACAGAATAAGAAAGAGGGAAGCGTGTGGGAGCTCTCCCATCCTTGACCTTTGCGTGCATCAGGCATATCATGAGAACGATAGCCCTCATACCAAAAACAACACTGTCCCACTTGTGGTAATTAAAAGCCCAATCCTGCTGACGATCCCGTCGCATATCACTTATCTTATCAATCCCAACAGCATTAACTGAAATAATGGTGTAGTACAACCACCAATACCAGCGAGCATTTAAACCAAAGCGTCCACACAAAATTAGGCTGGTCTTGTGTAGGCGTGCTCACGCCTCCTACCCCCACCTATCCTACCATCTTTCAGACATGCCATCTATGCCTCACTATTCACGTCCCTTGAGGCTAGATGTTGACAATGTTGGGCCCATTCGTTTGCTCCAAAAGCCTCCAGTCTGTCGCATCGAAAGCCTGGTCCGCCTTCCACGCCAGCATTTTCCAACAGGTCGACAGCTTTGTTGGCCTCCCGTCTGACATGGTAGAAAGAAATCGCTGGGTAGGATTGAAGGAGAGCGCGAAGCTGGTCCAGCCTGCAAGCAAGGCACCATCTGAGTGAAACTTTTTCAGACATTTTCCCATTCACCATTCATTTGGCCATCTAGATGAGAATGTTGGAGTCTCCTTCGATGATCGCAGGAAAATGGCCATCCCTGATCAACACCTCGAGACCACGAATTATTCCTTCCAATTCAGCTGAGTTATTGGTATCCACCCCTATTGATCCCAGGATTACCATCGCAATCCTTCCATCGTGGTCGTGGCATAGCCCTCCAAAGCCCGCTAGACCTAGATTTCCCCTGGATGCGCCATTGAAATTCAACTTGAATACTTGAGGGGGAGGGGCAGACCAGATGTTTGGGCTGGAAGGTTGATAGATCTTGTCCCGTCGTCGTAGACCATCCATCATGGTTCTATCAAGACCCCAATTCGCAACAATCTGAGCTTCTTCGCGGGGGATAATCTTGTCCTGATTGTGCCATTTCATGCATTGGATGGAAGATAATAGGTTGTCCTTCACCATTTTCCACATTGTATCCACATATTTACACTGGTCCCTGAAAATCTGAGCATTCTGTTCCTTCCATAAACACCACATGGCCATACTTGGGAAGGCATCGCAGATTGTTCTGATGATAGGGTTCTTGTAAGCTTTTGGGTGCCATTCTGTAAGGGTTTGAGTCGGTTGGCCCCGCCTTCTATCACTTCATCCAAATCCCATTGCTCCTTTGTCCCACACAGCTGCTGCATAAGTGCAGCTATCCAGGAGATGGCTCATGGATTCCTCCTCTCGGTAGCATAAGAAACATTGATAGGGTCCTTGCACCCCCCGCTTTCTTAAGTTTTCGCTGGTGAGGATCCTCCCTCGGACAACCAACCAAACAAAGAGGGAAACCTTGGGCTAAAGGTTAACTGCCCATATTTTCTTCCAAATATCATCAACCTCGGTGCGGTGAGTGAGCCTCATGTTATAGGCCTCCTTAATGTTAAAGGATCCTCTAGTGGTGTATCCCCATCTTTAGACATCAGGACCGTCTTGAGCCTTGATGAAGCATTTGCTTAGTTCTTCCTGAAAGGCCTCCTAATCAGCCTCACTTGTGAGCTCAGGTTTTTCCTGAAAATCCCATTGGCATTGCTCCATATGAGCTCCAATCATCCAAGACTGATTCACCTGGATCTTGCCCCCCTCAATCGCCTTATCCTTGATATGCAACCATCTCGGATCTTGGCCAAGGATGGGAAGCTGGTTCGATGAATCCTCCCAAAATATTTCCCTGCTGTCATCCCTAATCTCCTAGAAACTATGCTTCTAGACTATATTCTTACCTTCCAACGCTTTCAACCATATGGGGGAACCACTTGGGGACTAGTTGAATCTAATCAATTGCTTTATAGGCCTGTCTTGAGCATATTTAATGTGCCAGAGTTTGGCCCAAGGCTCTGAGGTGTGATTTACCCATTGCCACCAAACTTTGGCTCCTTGGATCTCTGACATCACTTAAGTGTCTTTGAGGCCTAAAACTCCCTTCTCCTTTGATCGACAGACATCCTCCCAGCACACCAAAGAGAATTTAGATTTCTCCTCATGCCCCCCCATAAGAAATTATGTTGCAGTCTTTGAATTTCCTTGAGGATAGACTTGGGGGTAGCCAAAATTGAGAAGAGGTAAGAAGGAATAGCATAATTGATTTGACCAATATCAATCTGCTGGGGAAATTTAAGGGACACAACACCCATCTTGAAAGTTTTTGTTTCAATCTATCCAAAAGATCCTGCCAGGACTCCTTTTGTGGCCTTCCCAACCCTAGAGGTATCCCAAGGTATTTGTATGGGAAAGCACCTTTTGAAAACCCCAAGATCCTCAAGATGTTCCTTTGAGTTGCCGAAGGAGTGTTAACAGAGAATACCTGAGACTTATTTGGGTTAACAGCCAAGCCTGAGGCCCCTGTGAAGAGATCCAAGCTGTTCTTGAAACTGAGCGCTTCTTGGACTGAAGAGTGCCCCATAAGAATAGTGTCGTCAACGAATTTTTGGTGTTTCTGAGATGTCAACCCATCATGAACCTTTACCCCCCTTATTTTTCCCACGGCTAGCCTAGGCAGCGATGAGACAACTCAGACCCTCAGCCATAAGGATGAAGAGGAAAGGAGACAGAGGGTCACCTTGTCTAATACCATGAGAAGGATGGAAAGTGTTAGTCGAGGATCCATTAAGGAGGATGTTGAAGAAGGGCGTTGTGACTAAAAACATGACCCACTCCACCCAACCGTGAGAGAAACCATAGGCCTCCAACATCTTCTCCATGAATTTTGAGTTTATTTTATCATATGCCTTTGCTATGTCAAGCTTGATCATCATACATGGAACCCTCATGATTTTGAGTGAGTGCAACACCTCGTGGAATAGAATAACCCCATTTAGGATTTGTCTTCCTTCCACAAAACCCGACTGTTCCGGGCTAATAAGCTTTGGGAGAAGGGGTTTGAGCCGATTAGCAATGACCTTGGAGATAATTTTGTAGATGACATTGCATAATGCTATCGGTCTAAATTTTTCAGGAGTGTCTGCCCCTACCTCTTTGGGAATTAGACTGAGGAAAGTAGCATTGAAGGCTTTAAGGACTCCCCTCTTATTCCTGGATTCCTCCACAATACCCAGCATGTCCTAATTGATAAGGTCCCATAAGTGATGAAAGAATTTGGTTGTGAAACCATCAGGTCTAGGGGATTTTCCCATATCCATTTGGCTGACAACTTCCTGAACCTCCTGCATCACTATTGGCTTGTTCAACATTTCATTGTTTTCACCTATGACTGCCCTGGGAACTAAGCTGGTGATTCTCTCAATATCCCGACTTCTATCCCCACCATCTTCACTGAGAATCTTAGAGAAGTGTTGTGTGAGTTTAGCTTCAATCTCCTGTCTAGTTTCCACCCTGCTACCATCCCTTTTCTTAAGTTTCTAGATTCTAGAACTATTTCTGTTCTGGATCACCGAGTTGTGAAAGAATTTGGTATTTCTTTCTCCCTCCTGTAGCCATTTAACCCTCACCTTCTGTTGCCAAAATATCCCCTCTTACCTTTCCCTAGCCTCGAGCTGACTCATTAAGTCATTTTATTTAAATTTCATGTCCTCATCCCAACCTACTTCCATACCTTGTTTATTGATGACGTCGAGCTCTTTTAACAGCTTTTTTTTGTCCTCAAATATGTTCCTGAATTCCTCCTTATTCCATGTGTGGATTTTGGCCTTCAGAGCCTTGAGTTTCTGCTGAAAGCGATACATAACAATCCCTCGAGGGGAACCAGCTCCTGCCACCATTGACTAACAAGGTCCTTGAAGTCTCTGTGTTCCATCTAGAAGTGTTCAAATCAAAAATGTTTTTCCATAAGAGAGCAAGACCAATCCCAAGAAAGGCTGATGGGCCAGTGGTCCGAACCAGTTGTTGGGAGAACGTCAGCCATAATCTCCCCCATGCTGTTCATGATATTTTCAGACACCAGGAAGTGATCCAGGCATGAGGCCACCAGATGCTCCCCCCCTCTCTTATTGTTCCAAGTGTACCAACCATTCCCTGTCTCTACATCAATGAGCAAGCTCTGGGATAGAAACTCGCAGAAAGCTTCCTGGTATTTGTCCAGGAATCATCTTCCTCCCTTCTTCTCCCAAATATTATCAATTAGGTTGAAATACCCTCCAAGCACCCACGTTCCCATCTCAGTTTACTCTTTGATCTAGCTGAGAAGATCCATGAAAACATGCTTCTCAGGGAAACTGCTGGGGCCATAAATGTTCCCTAGGGAGCCCTTCACCCCCAAATCTAGAAAACAAAAGTCTTCCATGAGAGCAAACTTGTTGGCTCGCCAGTCAGAGAGATCCACAGTCCGAGGCTGCCAAAAGATTGCCACACCTCCAGATTGTCCAGCTGCATCTAGAGGCATGAGATGGATGCCTTTCCAAATTTTGTCCTTAATCTTCTCTAAACCCCCAAGGATGCACTTTGTTTCTTGAAGGAAAAGAATATCTGGGGTTTCCTACCTAATTTTCTTGTTTAGCATTTTCCACTTCCTGGGGTTGCCACACCCCCTTATATTCCATGATATGATCTTCATTGACAACTCTTTTTAACTTCGAAGAATGCCACCCTGATTGTGGGGTATTGGCTGGATTCAATTAGTCGAACTCCTACTGATGCTATGCACTATTTATTCGTCTTCCTTCCTCTTCGTAGCTCTTCTTATGGGTATTTCCTCTTACTACCTTTTTGAGCTTTTGGGTCAATCCTGAGACTCTCATGGGCGCCTATTCAAATGATTTCCTCCTGTAGGAGTTCGATCTGGCATCATGAAACGTAACCTTGGCCCTTCTTCCCATATTCTTCCTCAATCACATCTAGGTCTAGCTCGCCTAGTTCCATGTTGTCGCCTTCTTCCTCCTCCATCCCTTCCATCTGCTGGACATCCTCTTTCTCTGGGGTTTTGATGATATTTTCCTACTGGTTAGCTGTCGGTTTCTTTCCTGGGACTCCTCCATCATCATTCACTGACCCTAAATCCTCGAAGGTATTTTTGGGTCTATGCTCCTTTATCACCTACTACTTTCTTGTATTGGGGTTTTCTCCCCCTTTGCTTCTTCTTTTGTTCTTAACTTAAGTGAACCCATCTATTTCAAAGTATTTATCCGGACGGGGTGTAGACGGATCAACCCTAGGGCTAAGTTTGGGGCAGTTCCTTCCAAGATGACCATAGTCATGATAATGACGGCATCTGAAGGGGAGTTTCTCATAGTCAATGGGCTAGATCCATTCTTCGTCTTCCTAGTTTAGACTGATTGCTTCTAGGATTTCTCTAGAGAGATCCATATAGACATAGATCCATGCAAAGGAGGTATACCTTTGGATCTTAGTTTGTTCCGCTATTTTTATGAATTGCCCTAGAGTGTTTCCTATGTCCCTCAGAGTCTCCACATCCTAGTATTCGCTCGGAAGAGAGAAGAGGTGAATCTAGACCGGGGTGACCGTCATGTCCTTCGTTTCTGGGTTAAAACTCTCCTTCCATGGGTGGAGGTATAACCCAGCTGAGAAGAAGAAGTATGGGCCTCCCTCAATGACTCTATCTCTATCTTCCTGGTTAAAAAAGATAATAGTAAAGAAACCCTTTGAGCCTAACTGAAGGTCGTAGTGTCCTTTAGGGTTCCACACACTATTTTTCCATTTAATCAAGTCTTTCTCCTTTGGCCATATCCCCAAAAATTTACCTATTAGGGATTTTTCCTTCCATGATTCGATCTATCCTCTAACTGCCTCATATCTAATTTGAATCGTTGGGATGGAGGTGGTCTTTGACAAGTAACCCCCCAATCTAGCCTACTTTCTTGACCTAGTTCCTGGGTGACTCCCACCTCCAGTTCCTTCCTCGTTCAACTCCTCCTGACCAAGCATGGGATCCCTTCCTCCCAAGGCATTATCCCCCTTCCTCGATGCGTCCATGGCACACTGCAGGAGGCCTAGAGCCATCGCCTGTAGGTAAACTAGTGCGGCCTGGCTGCCACTAGCTCTGCTTCACCTGGGTAAAACCCTAATCGCTGCCTCCATCAACTCTGTCCAAAAATGTAATTCATTGATCTTCATTCAAGGGGTCTACTTAACCTAGTATATCTTCTTACATTTGCAGGAGTTTGAGGTACCTTCTACTGCTCTTGATTTTCTGGAGATTTTGGAATTTCATTTTCTTTGATTTCATCAAGCATTGTGTACTCCGTGTTTTTCTTTTCCTCTTTCTTTCCCTGCAACTGATATTTGTACATAACATTTTCATTGAATACTACATATCTAATCCTAATGATTTTGTGATTTTCATAATCCCATAAGTGATAACCAAAATAATTAATCTTGTATCTAATAAAGGTATATTTCTTGTATTTATCTTCAAGCTTTGTTCTATTTTATTCATCAATATGGATAAATGCTTCACAACCAAAAGTTCTAAAAAATGAGTAGTTTATCTTTTTGTCTGTCCATGCCTATGGAATCCCACCATCCAAATCACTTGAAGGCCCTCTGTTTATTAAATAAAC
Organism: Pseudotsuga menziesii; assembly: GCA_001517045.1. NCBI lineage: Eukaryota > Viridiplantae > Streptophyta > Pinopsida > Pinales > Pinaceae > Pseudotsuga > Pseudotsuga menziesii. The sequence goes on from LPNX010267162.1 coordinate 1,321,003, forward strand.
AACATACGGTATTTACAACATCATCCCAAAACTGTAAGGGCAACCCTGCATGCAATCAAATATTCCTTGCACGCTCCATGATTGTTCTGTTCATCCTTTTTGACACACCATTTTATTATGGTGTTCTAGGGATTGTCTTCTCTCTGTGAATCCCATTGTATGAACAATAGCTATCAAACTCCTTGCTGTAGTAATTACCTCCATTCTCAGATCTGAGACATTTTAAATTTTTTCCTGTCTCATTCTCAACCAAAGCTTTCCACTTCTTAAAAGTAGCAAACACATCATGGGTATATTTGGTACGATATTCCTTTAAGTTTGTAAAATTAGCTCATATTTTAAGTTGGTAAATGATGGACTTATAATAACCTTGTCTCTTTCAATTTATTATTTTGAGCAATATGATGTTGTGATGATAGTATTGGGACTTTGATTATCTTTTATTTTGAGATAATTTCTATTTGTTTTATTTTTTTCTGTCATTTAATCTCTTTCCTTCATAATTTTTTTGGGGTCAATTATTTGTGGATTTGATGCAACAAAACTCAACATAATTTTACCACATGTCCTTTAGGTTTTTTACCTAAGAACAATAGGGGGAACAAAATGAAAATTAAAAATAGAAAAGAAGTGTAGTGATATGAAGACATATGTGGGTAAGGTAAATGTGCAACAAAGCACATACCTAAGATGGAACAATGTTACTCTACAACTTATGTTCTTTTATCAAAAATCTACTCCAAGTTTTTCATAAAATACGTACACTAGATTTTCATAACACACTTTCAACATCAAGATAACACAACATGTCCAAAATAGTTAGATCCAAATTGGAAAAATTTTGATTGAATCAGTGAATTAAGGTTTCATAAATGTAGAAATACCATGTACCATAGCTCAAGAAATGCATGGTAGAAAAACTTTTGGGTACTAAAATTCTACATTTACGAAACCTCAAACATTTATGAACTATCTAGAAATGGATAAAGATTACCATAACTGTCTCTATTGGACCTAGGAAGTTTTTGGAAATTTTTGTGTACTAGTGTTGAGAAGGTGGATGTAGTGTGAATGGGGCTATGACAAAGAGGTTCAATAGACAAGACAACTTCAAACATGCAACCGAGAATTTAGAAAGATTGAGTTGGTTGATGAAGTCCAACTACGGAGTTGGTTAGTTAGTTAGGATCGTCTATCCACTTACATTATTAGGATCATGTAGTGGGCATAGGGGAAAATGCCAAAAAGAGCCTATAAATACGTAATGTGATTGGAATTTTAAGGTAAGATAGTTTTTGAAAGAAATATGCATGTTTTCCTTGAGTTGAATAGTTATGAGTTTTGTCGAATTGAAACTGTAAGAGAGTCATAAAGTTGATTAATGATCTGCAGGATGTGTGCACAGATCTATTATAATGGGTTGTCAGAGTGAGTTTTGAAGGATGTTTGTGCATACATAAGTGTTTTTAATGTGACTCTTAATAATAACGAACGATTTTATGGTGTTTTCTCTTCTTGCGTTTCAACATTAAAATCTCTGGTGACAAATATTCATGATGTGGTTTTTTACTATGTTCTTTGTTTACTAGTACATTAATTGGTAACTACATGTAATGAATGGATGTCTATTTTATTGTATTTATATTTGAATGTCGCAATTGAATGGATTAATATTTGTTGAAGTTACTAATTTTCAAAGTTACATATATTGAAGATATATTTGTATGTCATTGTATGGACTGTTGATTGTACAACATCAGGGGTCATTCTATGGACTTGTGTTGTATCAAGTTGGAGACCATCATGGAATTGGAATGCATGATTTAATGCTTAAATAATCATATGGATTTGTAGCTTTGTATTGTATTATTTGTATCCTAACCAAAATGATCTATAAATAAGTTGAATCCCTAACCTTGAAGTTTAAGAGTCGTGAATAGATTGTAATGATGGATGTGTGATAGAGTATTGATTACACCTCCTTTTTCTATGGTGATTTCATACACAACATGTTGGAATGTTGCACATGTTCCCAACATCATTGACATTGTATTCGTAACATAGTTAATATGGTATAAAGACATGCCCAACATGATTGACATATTATATAATTAATGCTCATGAGTGTTAAGATTATAAGTGTTATGTTTTGATTACATAAAAATGAATGTTAGAAATATATGAATAATTACATGGTGAATTATATAGGACTAATGAAGTTATGCATACATATTTTCATGTGAAAATATATTTAGTGCATGCACTAGATTATTAGAAAGCATATTCATATGGATTGAAAGTAAGTTTGGCATGTATTTTTTGTTGGGAACCCCTATATGGGTGTAATATGGTCCTATGGGTGCATTATAGTTAAGAACAAAATATGGATGTATTAACGCAGAAAAATGTCCTCAATCAACAACATAGGTTCACTTAGTACAAGAATCCATATAGACCTTCTTCCATTGAAATTGTTAGGAGGTGAAATCAATATCCAGACCTCCAAAATGACCCCTGGAATTTTTGTATAAGTTGATAACCTACATATATTGTCAATTCCAAATCCAAAGTGATAAAAAAACACATAATAAGAAAACAAATATTGTAATTAACAAAACACCATTTCACAAAAAACACTAATAAGACATGTCATTCATATCCTAGGAAGTAGTCAATGGAAAAGTTAATGTGTAACCATCAACAACTTCATAAAAATATGAAAGAATTAATCAACTAATGTTTATTTGCACATGAATTAAGATAGTTTCAAATAATTGTAAAAATACATGTTTCACATCAAAACCATTGAACATAACTCAAGGAAAGACATGTAGAAAGTATGAAAGACAACTTACCTCTGCCATTTCCACAATACTCCCAAGTTTTCTTTGAGGAATAAAGATAAGTTAAGTGTATTGAAATTCATGAGAAACAAATTAAAATAGTGCAAGATAAGCAAGTGCGAACAAGGTTATGATGAGAATATCCATTTTCCACAATATTCACAAGTAGGACATTTTTTAGTGATTAACGTATAGTATACATGAGTATAGTATTGTAGGCATGATTACTTTGGATTGAAAAACCATACATATAGATAGGTAGGTGGATATTAAATAACAAACATACAATTTAATACTAAAACATGTAGATTTTGGCAAATATTATACATTAAATTTTTTTTATGTAAATATAGACAATTATTTAGAGTAAAAATGATAAGTTAGCGAATTTATTTTTTTTGAAAAAAAGGCCAAAAAATAGCCAATTGGCTAAATTTTACATTTAAAAAATTCACTATTCACAAGGTATTATATCCAAACTCACAAGTGTTAGATTTTTATCATTCTAAGCTAGCATTATGATCTTCGGATCTTTAACTGAGAGAATAACATGCACAACAATAAAACACAAGAGACAAGATACACAAATAATTTTCCTCAGGGAAACCATAAAGGAGAAAACCCCACAACTTCCTCAGAGATAGAATCAGCACCAAAAGTAAAACCCGAAAACATAAATATGATCTCCCGACAACAGTAGTCTCTTTATTGTCACAACAACTTCTCCTCTCACTCATGCACCTCAATGAGTGAGTTTGTGTGTGTTAAATAGAGAGTCTCACTCTCTATTTATATTCTTCGATTCACTTGAAACCCACTCCAACATGTCGTCCTCACTTAACAATTACTAACTAGATCCAACATCTCTAGGAGTGTCTGATAACCCTAGTGCCCCACAACTTGTGGTTACTTTTCCTCCTCTGACCAACAAGGAGGTTTATACTTAACAAAATGGTGGGGACTATTTCCCCGACTTACAATGACTGACCTAGGGTCGACTTCTCTAGGATAGTCTAATAACCCTAGTGCCCCATAACTATGGGGACTTTAACCCTTGACCAATAGGAGGGTTACCCATAATGACTTGACATGACTTGTTACATTATAGAAACTTCCTAGAATAAAAATTGGGGTATGACATGACTCAATTACATTACAAATACATCCCGGAATAAACATCGGGTTACAATACATCAGAAATACAGATGAATACATTCCGAAGTTACAAATACATCAACACTCCCTCTTAACTAGGAAGGTATTCTTTCGACACAATTTATTAGCACAAGTATTCTTCTCTGTATCATCTGGATCATCATTGAGTTCTTGTCATCTTCATCTAGATCTGGATCATCACTCGATCTGGATCATCATCACTAGATCTAGATCATCACTCGATCTATATCATCACTCGATCTAGATCATCATCATTGGATCTGCATCATCACTGGATCTGGATCATCATCACTGAATCTAGATCATCACTCGATCTGGAACATCATCACCGGATCTAGATCATTATCACTGAATCTAGATCATCACTCGATCTGGATCATCATCACTGGATCTGGATCATCACTCGATATGGATCATCATCACTAGATCTGGATCATCACTCAATTTGGATCATCATCACTGGATCTAGATCATCACTCGATCTGGATCATCATTGAACATCATCATTGGATATGGATCATCACTGGATCTAGATCCTCAGTCAATCTGGATCAGTACCACGGGTGCTATCTCATGATTCTTCTCGTGACATGACGTTCTACAGAGCCAACCCTTTTTCATGCTGGTTGTAGGCCTAGCCACTATGTAGGTCTTCTTCAGTGCTTATATCTGACACCAAGTCAGAATGGCCCGCCCAACACTTACATATGACTTATTCATCAGAAAGGTATGCCCAACACTCACATTTAGCCATGCGGGAACACATCCTGCAACCAAGCTAAAAAGGCTCTGCTCTTCCATCGATGTGGGAACACATCCTGCAACCATGATGGAAGAGCTTTGCACTTACATCCACCCATGCGGGAACACATCCTACAACCATGATGGAAGGGCTCTACACTTACATCCACCCATGGGGGAACACATCCTGCAACCATGATGGAAGGGCTCTGCACTTACATCCACCCATACGGGAACACATCCTGCAACCATGATGGAAGGGATCTACACTTAAATCCACCCATACGGGAACACATCCTACAATCATGATGGAAGGGCTCTGCACTTACATTCACCCATGCGGGAACACATCCTACAACCATGATGAAAGGGCTCTGCACTTACATTCACCCATGTAGGAACACATCCTACAACCATGATGAAAAGGATTTTCACTTACATCCACCCATGTGGGAACACATCTTGCAACCATGATGGAAGGGCTCTGCACTTACATCGACCCATGCAGGGACACATCCTATAACCATGATGGAAGGGCTCTGCACTTACATCCACCCATGCAGGAACACATCCTGCAACCATAATGGAAGGGCTCTGCACTTACATCCACGTCCCATGCGGGAACACATCCTGCAACCATGATGAAAGGGCTCTAAATTTACATTCACCCATGCGGGAACACATCCTGCAACCATGATGAAAAGGCTCTGCACTTACATCCACCCATGCGGGAACACATCCTGCAACCATGATAGAAAGGCTCTCAACCCCAGGTTGAGGGTTCCTGGTACCCCACCAGGTAGCTCCATTCTAAGAATGGAAACAGCCCTTATATCTGATTAAGTGGGAACACATCCCTCAATCACATCAAAATGGCCATGCGCTCACATCTGATCATGTAGGAAGACATCCTACAGTCATATCAGAATGGCCCTCAGTCCTAGACCAAGTATTCTTGGTACCTCACCAGGTAGCTCCATTCCAAGAATGGCAATATCCCTTATATCTGATCATGTAGGAACCAATCCTACAGTCATATCAGAATGGCCCTCAGTCCTAGATCAAGTATTCCTGGTACCTCACCAGGTAGCTCCATTCCAAGAATGGCAATAGCCCTTATATCTGATCATGTGGGAACCAATCCTACAGTCATATCAAAATGGCTCAGCACTCATATCTAACATGGAAGGAACCAATCCTCTCACCATGATAGAATGGCTTAGCCCTTACATATAACCATGGAAAGAATCAATCCTCTCACCATGTCAGAATGGCTCATGGACTCATTACTTCCCTTTGAAAGGAACCTCGATTTGGAGAACACCAAGCTTCTCCCTGAAGTACTCAAAATTCACTCTAGCCAATGGCTTCATCAACACATCAGCTATCTGTTCATCCGTCACAACATACTGGAGCTTCACTACTCCCCTCTGCACCATATCCCTGATATAGAGATATTTGATCTTGATATGCTTCGACTTGTCATGGAACACCGGGTTGTCTGACAACTTCACACAACTCTGGTTGTCACAATGTATACAAGTAGCATCCAACTGGAGATCAAATAAACCAGACAGTAGCTTCCTCAGCCATACTACCTCACAACTAGTTGAACAAGCTGCGACATACTCTGCTTCAGCTGTACTCAGTGCCACATAGGCTTGCTTCCTGCTAAAACCAAGAGATCACACTTGATCCCATACTGAAGCAACACCCTGAAGTGCTCTTCCTATCGATGGCATTTCCTGCCCAATCTGAATCAACATAACCCTCCAGATTAATCTTCTGATTTGCATCATACTTGAGCCCATAATCAACTATACCCTTCAGGTACCTCACTGCATGCTTTGCAACCATCAGGTGAACATGTCTCAATGTGTTCATAGCAAAGAAAATATCTGGTCTTGTATTTTACAAGTAAATTATCTGACAATACATCGTGGCATCAATTGACTCTAATGAAGCAATACTCAATAGCTTCAGGTTTGATGCCATAGATGTGGTCCTGAACCTCTTCAGGATTTCCCTTGTCCAAGGAATATTCCATCTGCATTCTACCACACCTCGATGCCTAGAAATAGTGCATCGACACATAACAGGAGTATCACTGGTCTTCCGCCATCAACCTTGAAGCAAAGGTTGGAATTCACTTTACTCTTAGTAAATCCTAGATTCCTCAGTAATCTATCCATCCTGTCATACCATGTTGAAACTCAAGATATTCTATAGTCACTCCCTCTAAAGTGGAGCATCGTACTCCCTCTGTCTTCCATACTCTATGCACTGAAACATTTTGTACTAGAGTGACAAGTAGCTTCCTATGGTACTAATATTCTATGTATCCATCTAGTGTATAGAATTTCATCTTCAACCTTGTAGAAAAGGTTAAGATCTTCATCAAGCTTCATCATGTATGTGTTTCAACTCCCACTGGCTGCAAATGTCTCTTTGTAGTCTATGCCTTCTTTTCATCAGATTCCTCGTGCTACGAATCTTGCTTTGTATCCCACGATGTTTCCATCTACTGCATGATGGAACTATGAACTTCCCTTTATGTATCGATACAACATCCTAGACATCATTCTTCTTGAACTGGTCTTCCCTTTCTTCTTGGTTACTTATTCATAGCTTGAAGGTTCTGCATCAATTATGTCGCTACATTCATCATATTATTCTTCAACTTGAATTGTCGTCACTTGTTCTTTGGAACAAGTCTCATCCTTCTTTTCTTGTATGCGATCTTTCCTACAAGTCAAATGAATTTGTATGGTTAGAAACATTTCATAAGGAATATTCATACTAGCAAATTCTTATGCATAAATATATGATCACGCAACTACTTTAGCCAATACAACTTTCATCCATATCTCACAGAAACTTTTCTAGATGTCTTCCATCTCTACCAGGACAACCTTGAGATTGTGCACTAATCCAATATGTCAGCAAAGAGGTTTCATTCTATATAAGTAGCAATGGAGAGTTTTATAGCACCATGAGCTACTTACCCATCACATGCATATTTAGTAGTATACTGTCATTAATGCAAACATCCTATTATGCATAATACATCAACTGAATATAAACAAGTGCATAACAAAACAATATTATGAAATGACAATTGAATACTTATCTTTATTTGTTTCGTGGGTAGACTCCTTCTTGAGCCTTCAACTTCATCGTCTTCTTCATTCATAATAGCATCATTTCTTATCCAAATGATAAAATGGATAAGAGGTTCTTCAAGAGTTTATATCTTCATATTCCTCATTGCTTAAGGAATCTTCTTTGGATGGTGAGAGCTTGATCTTTAGTTGCACCCATCTTCTCTTCTCTTATTATGAGTCGAGCTTCTTCTTCTTCCCAGAGTCTACTGAAAGTAATCACTTCCTTCTAGCACACATTCCTCGAATGAGTGAATCCCATGATCCTGGGAGACCATTCAAGTTGGATATCACCACTTCTGCATTCTTCCCTTCTTCTTTTATTGCTTCAAGTTGTTCTTTGATTTGAGAGACCTCCGTAAAGTATGACTGTATGGTCTCTGCATTCTTGGATCTTCACGTTCTTCAAATAGTTTCTCAAAGTAATATTCTGATTTATGTTCTTTCCTTGAAATATCTTGGTCAAGGAATCAAACATCTCTTTTGGTGTCTTTAGACACTTGTGGTACAAGGTGATCCGTGATTGTATCAACAATGATCTTCTTGGCCTTGACCAAGTTCTTCTGGTGTAAGGCTTTTAGCCTCATCTCCCTCTAGAACTGGAACCTCTCTTCTTATGTAGGTGTCCAATTCATTTTCTTTAGAGAGATCAAATACTTCCATGATTTGAAGTTATCAACTTCACCAAGCTTATCATCAAGCTGATGTGATAGATCACTTTGAAATGAGAACCTCAAATGCAAATAGCAAAAGATTAGATCTTACTGATTTGAGGTGTCCGTCCTAGTTCCGGAGGTGGCTGATCTAGGGTTTGTCAGAGAAACCATAATTTTGAAAACTTGGAATATTTTAGATCTTATTATATAGAAATATATATCTATTCAAGTTGATCTGTCCAATGTACTCCTTTTCTGGAATCATTGGAGGGAAGCTCCCGGAATAGGAAGCCCTAGTTTTCCAAATTCTTCTGCAGAAATTCCTATTACGGTTTCTATGGTATCTCAGAAATTAATACTTCTATATGTATGAAATATTTCAATTTTGTAGCCTTGCATGTCTGTGTTCCAACACCACAGGTGGCATCAGAATTGGGTTCACCAATTGGGACTTATGGTCATTTTCCCAAGGTGACCTGTTATAGGACTGTTCAGAAAAGTGAAGTTGTACAGACTTCCATGTTTCACTGGTTCATCTTCTGAGTCTGAAAATTGGACCACAGAAATTAAAGTCCGTTCCATTTCTGGAACATCTTCTTAAATCACATTTGGACCTCTGCAGCCCAAGATATAGCAATTATCCCCAGGTATCCTGTTTAGGGATGAATTCTGGAAGAGGTTGGAACCCTAACTTGGAGGGATCATATCTCCCAGAATATAGTGAATCTAAGTATGAATGTTGGATATAGTGTAAATTGATATTTTATCTTCATCATTTGCAATTTTCAGCTCCTAATCCTTTGCCAATATTGGGATATAGCGAATCTACCAAAACGTAGCAGTTTTAGTATTTAGGGTTTTTCTTGCTCGGGGTCAAACTAGGTTTTGACTTTCCTGAAGTTTCACCCAACCAAAAATCTTGATCCAGGTCTCTAAAATTTTATTTTTATGAGGAGATAAATCCTATGCTCGAATCACTCACAAATTCCTCTTTTGTAGAAAGCCCTAATTTTCCGCACCAAAACTGAAAATGCTTGGAATTGAATTCCGCTTCGACAGAAAGATGCACCCTTCAATGGAGAGTCAGCCTAGCATACTTTTGCTGATGGATTGTGTGGAGAGATCCAAAAATTAAGAATCCCTAGCTTCTGTAGCTGCATAATGTCTTCTTCTCAGGTTAGCTCTGATACCATTTTAGATTTTTATCATTCTAAGCTAGCATTATGATCTTAGGATCTTTAACTAAGAGAATAACATGCACAACAATAAAACACAAGAGAAAAGAGACACAAAGAATTTTCCTTGGGGAAACCATAAAGGAGAAAACCCCATAACTTCCTCAGAGATAGAATCAGCACCAAAAGTAAAACCCAAAAACGTAAAGATGATCTCCCGACAGCAGTAGTCTCTTCCTTGTCCCAGCAACTTCTCCTCTCACTCATGGGGCCTCAATCAGTGAGTGTGTGTGTGTTAAATAGAGAGTCTCACTCTCTATTTATATTCTTCCATTCACTTGAAACCCACTCCAACATGTTGTCCTCACTTAACAATTACTTACTAGAGCCGAAATCTCTAGGAGTGTCTAATAACCTTAGTGCCCCACAACTTGTGGGGACTTTGCCTCCTCCGAACAACAAGGAGGTTTATCCTTAACAAATGGTGGGGACTACTGCCCCGACTTACAATGACTCACCTAGGGTCAACTTCTCTAGGATATTCTAATAACCCTAGTGCCCCATAACTGTGGGGACTTTAACCCTTGACCAATAGGAGGGTTACCCACAATGACTTGACATGACTTGTTACATTATAGAAAATTCCCGGAATAAACATCGGGGTATGTCATGACTCAATTACATTACAAATACATCCTAAACTAAACATCGGGTTACAATACATCAAAGATATGGATGAATACATTCCTATATTACAAATACATCAACAACAAGAAACCAAGAAAACGATGAATGAAAAATATGTCTCACAAGTTAACAATCTCACAAGAGTGTGATGCACGAGCTAACAATATTACTCTATTCTACATATAAATATAGATTATAATGAAACACTACAAGTAAAAGGCCCTTAAGTGGAGGCTATAGTGGATGATCCTCTGAAAAAATCCTGACTTTTTGTTTATAGCAGAGGTCACTAGAGGAGGCGAGCGGGCATATGTAATAACCCAAAAATTAGTAAAAATTTAAAAAATTTCAAGTGACATAAAATATCTAAAGTCCCAGCTAAGTAACTACTAAAGGTTAGCAGAAAATGAAATAGTTTATAAAAGAACATGGGATTTCTTCTTTGAAAGAAACTGTTAACTAAAGGGTGTAATCTTACAAATCTGTTTTAGTGCTATTGATGACTTAACAGCTGCAATTCTATCAGAGTTAGAAAAAGACTTGCATTTTGCTGCTACTAGATATACTGATGATTAAATTTTGTCAAGTAGGTAAGAATTCTTGTATGAGATCGGGGCTTACTTAGAGTTCAAATAACTCAATTGGAATGCTGGTTACTTATAGGTTTAGCAGGTAAGCGTAAGATCTAGTAGGGTGTTATTTAAATCGACATCGAGACGCTACTTCCCTAGCATGATTAAGATGCTAGTTTTAGAAAAAGTTTAATGTGTTGCTTGTCTTCAAGGAGGTAATGTTGGTCTCAAATTCTTTTAATATCAAAACTCTGTAATGATGTTTACACCAGCTACATAAGAATGGGTTAAAACTTTGCAAGAACAAGTACTTTCCAAAGTTCCTCCAATCGACTGAATGTTATACTTTAAAGATATAAGAACACTATTATTTTTGTTTACCATAATGGTTATTCATAATTTTCATAGAGATAAAATAGCTCGCAACTACTTTCACTTCATGACTCTATAATGTCCTTCTCTCAATGAATGATCAAATTATTTATGCTTTTAAATATACTCATCTTTAAGTTTTTAGAGTTTTGTTGGGATTTATTTAACGTTATTGGTCTTCAATTAACCTATCACTCCTTCCAAATATAACTCAAGCCTACAATTCCAAGAGTTCATAGCTCTTCTTTTACTATGGTTATAAGTTATAATATGACCTTCTTACAAATTTTTACCAAACCTAGTTATTACACATAACTATCCAATTTGATTGATTAACAAAGATAACTTCTAGTATAATCAAAATATCAAAGTTATAACCTATAGTCGATATCCTAGCATCAATACACCATGGTAATATCAAAATTATGGAAATCATAAACTATGTATGGTTTTTAATGATTATTGGTTTGATTGAAAATCACTTGGATGCAGCACTGACTATGGAACTGTACCTTCGATGGAGAGATTATTTAGAAAGACACATGGTTAAGTTTTATCAACTCATGAGTTGAATTATAAATCCAAACCCTATGCAATTACTTTGCAGACTGAGGGTTCCTCCTTCTTGCTGGTCGAGCTGAGAGCTCGCAACCATTGGAGACCTGTAACCACCTTCAAGTTTGGTATTTTACTTCCATATTCTACGTTGTGACTGTTGATAGAGGTTGTTAGTGGTTTTGGTCTTCTAAAGGTTGAAGTATTTACACCAAGAGTGGATATTGTATTTTCTTCAGGGCTTGAGGGTTGTGGTTGTCTTGAACCTGCAACTGAACAATCAAATCTTTAGCTAGGAGTATACCTTCGTCCGGTGGAGTCAATTTTCCCATTTTTCCTTCGCAGTGGTGACTCAAAGTCTTCTTTTCCTTTGGCACGGTGCCAATACGACCTAGGGTGGCCATTTATTCTTAGTTTCAACTTGAAACTATAGCAGGTAAAGACTCCCCCTCAAATCGATTTTAGATTAATTTTCTTATAAGGGTTTTACAAAATTTAAAATGGATTTGTAATGATAAGGATTGGTACTTGCAGGTCCTTCTCCCAGTTCTATCTTTGTAGATGAAAGTGAGCTTACCCTTCAGTTTCACTTGAGCATACAAAAATGGTAAGCCCCGGTTGCATACGAGGGTTTCATCCTGTACATTATTGTGGTTGTTGGAAGTTGGTTCTTGCGGTTGAAAAGGCATGGCCTTCGTTACTTGTTAGCTTAAAGTTTCAATGCTTGTTTGTTTTTCTGTATAAGTTTCAAAACCCTCAGAGGGTACTTTGTGCAGGGATGATGAAGGCTCTGATAGCCGTGATTGAAAGTGGTTTATGTGTTTATTCCTTATGGCCTGAACAATGTAACTTCTTTTACTTAAATCAATAGAGCTCAGATCTAAACTCTTTGAGGCTGTCGATCTCTATCTAGTTAATTTTTAGTTTTTATAATAGACTCTAGTAGCTCAGAAAAGACTGTGAATTAGTCAGGATTTGTAAAATAAAATAAGGGTTTTCACCTATCAGTAAAGTATGGTTACTGTTCGATAATGTTATTTTGTTTTTGGTTAACAAATGGACAAGCCTAAGTCTACCTGTAATTCTAAAGGCATTAAGCCATTGTTTTCTTAATTCATTTTGTTTTTAATAATTTGTTATAGTAAGTATTATTTTAATTGTTACCATGTAAATAAAAATATTTACAACACGAAGCATCTATGTAAATTTTATTGTGTTTAAGAGTACTATTATTACTCCGTTTTGTTGTATTAATTTAATTATTTGTCATGCAATTTAATGATTTTAGAGTGCAAGCATTTATGTAAATTTTACTTTGTTAAGAGTACTATTATTACTCTGTTTGGCTCATAAGGGTGATATTTAAATATACCCTACAGTTCGATAATAGCATAATTTTTTACATGGTAATTTCTTAGCTCTGTTTATTTAATTTTCCTTTAATGATTTATATAGTTGTTTTAATTCTCATAAAAAAAAGATTAGGGTAATACTGCAAACTTGAGAATAGGATATTTTTATCTTTCAATAACTTAGGTGGTTCTATTTAGGTTACAGTAGAACCTTCTGTCTTAGATTAGAGACACATTTTGTCTAGAATCAAATGTTATAAGATTGTTTTGAATATTATCTTAACCTAAACCCTAGATGGTAGTCTGTTTACTATACCTATGATTATTTAATAAACTGTAAGTTTTGTGTTTTGTAAAGAATACTTAGGTATTAAAAACAGTTCTATAAGTAATATGATTACTAAATGTTTTTACATACCTATGCTCAGTTCTTATATGAAGTAAAAACATTTAATACATACAATATTTACTACTTTTTTATAAAATAAATCATAAGCAAACTAGAGCAGAATTTATCTACATTTTTCATTCAGAGTAAAAAGAATCATCATATCTACCTAAACACCTAGCTGTACTATAGTACTGCCTGATCTAGGCGTGGAAAAATACAGTATGGAATTCTAATTTTATTTATTTCTCATTTTGCATATTTACTTCTATTTCTAACATAATCTACAAATTACTAAGTCCAACAATACACAGTTATTCCTTTCTTCATAAACCCTAATTAAATACTAACATGCATGTATTTAAAAACTAGTAAACATTTTATTGAAGACAATAAATAAATATAATAACATTAAGACAAATAGAACTTGTCAATGATAAGGCGACAACAGCTTAAGGAGGATGTTCCTCCCAACCAACTCCTGGGGAAAGCTAAGAAAACGCTTCCTCAGGACCCCTGATCCTATTCTTGGTCCTCCTGGTAGAGTACTGGGTGAAGGATATGTCCTTAAGACCTTCTATCACCTACCTAGTCCAATTACCTCAGTAATTCAAATTTGCTCATAGAAGTAAGAACTTCAGCCTAATAGATGCAATAAGTTCAGTCTCAGCAGTTAACCCCTCAAACTCACTTCAGTAATCCCCTCCATTGAATTTCTCAATGAGTAAATTCATTCACCCTGAATGATCACCTCTCAGAATGAGCAGCCTCAGCTGTCTTCAATGGGAAATTTTATAGAGATGCCTAGGTCTTCTGGGTCAATTTTCATTTAATGAGCCACCTGCTCCAATTCCACTTTATTGGGGAATCTTGACCACAAATATAGGGAAGTTGCCACCTGCAACAGTTGGAAGTAGTTTGAGGATGCTGCCACTTGTCACTGTACTCTCCACACAGTCTCCTCCACCAAGTGACCAGTACACACTCTTTTAACAGCTTCCCTGAGTTGTTGTCTCATCATTTATTTATTTATAAATAAAATATTCCGAATTACATTAATTATTCTTGACCCCACTTGGTCATCAATTACAAAATTAGCATAAAATATAACACAATGTTCCTCAAATAACATTAAATTGTTTTTGCAAATTGGGCATGTGACAGCATAAGTTTTAATAGACTGTTTTTTTCTGGTGCATTTATACATTTCAAATGTACTAGTGTGTATACAAACTAAATGCACTGGTGCTAACAATAAATCATGTGGCATTTCAACCAAAACAACTTCAAACAGAAAAAAACTAAAATTTTTCAACCGATACGTTTATATTACCAAAGCGCACCGGGGTGCCATGAACTTGAAAGCACCAAAATAAGGTAAATAGATAGTGGAGAACACCAGATTACTATGAATGTTTTTTTTCCATCACTAGCATGGTACATCTAATTTACCAGGCCGGGGAGGTAAAGAGAACACCACACCATGTTAGAGTCAAAACTTTCCAAATTAAAAAACAAACAAAAAGCATGACAATATTTTGTTCAAATTTATGTTCATAGTGCATTTGATATTATCAATCGCACCGGTATGTCATGGAATTAGGCTCATCACATTAGGATTAAAACATTGCAAATTAAAAAACACTATTGTTTTATATTTCAAATTTCTATTTACAAGGTGTTTTGTATTATCAATTGTATTGGTATGTCACTGAATAAAACACACCACATTAGGGTTAAAAATTTCCAAATTAAAAAGCACAACTATATTTTTTTATTTAAAATTAATATTAATGATGTGTTTATATTATCGATCACACTAGGGCATCCTAGAATCGGGTTCACTAATACAGGGTTTAATAATAAAAAATTACCACACCGAAAAATTCAGTTTTACCATTCTACAGTGATTCTAATCCCAATAGCACCAATGTCATACATCACATACTTAGAGATGTTGAAATACATTCTCCACATAGTGGCATTTCTCGCTCTCATTCGCTGCTAACTGGAGTTTGAGTTTTTCCAAAAGGTGGGAAAATTTTCAAAATTTACATACATTGCCACAATGCCTTCTTGACACATAAGGGACCAAGTAAATTGATTGTTACTTCACTATTTATTTTTTCAGTGTATTAAGTTTCAAAATTCATCTTTATTTTTCCCAAATTTCAAAATAATTAAAAAACTTTGGGCAATACGTTTGATCCATTCAAATCAGATTGCAAGGTGGTGAACCATATGCATTACAAGGTGCACTGTTAACAGTGCGTTAAATACATAGGCGCACCTTATATATGGTGTGCTATAATATTTAGTGAACCTATTAACATGATTTTCTTAAAATACTATGATTGTAATCCTAGTGCATAATATAAATATGATCGCACCTCCTGTAGGTTCACTAATATGTTATAAGAACATTGTATAGATTAACATAATTTCATATAGAAATGACAACATTAAGTGGTGTGGTTACTTTAACCAATTTCCCCGCTCTCATGGTGTGTGTGTTGGAATATTGGACAATATTGATAGGGGGTGAATAAGTATTGATAACTTTTAATAATTAAAAGTTCTTTTAATTAATTTATTAACACACATGATAAAGAAAAACACACATAACACAAGTTGATCGTGGAATCCCAATTGGGTAAACCACCAATACTTCCTATTGCTGCAATATTATATTTACAAATAGTTTTTTCCTGCTACTACAGACAAGGATGGTACTTACACACTATTTACCAACAACTACTGTAAGGAGGATACGAGCCCTTGTTTTATCAGTTGATGCTGAAAGGATTCCATGACACGCTGTTTACCAACTACCACTGGAAGGAGGATACGACCCCATTTCAGGCTTGTTTCCTGCCCTAGCACCTCCCAACCTCCCTTATGTGATAATTTGATCTCTAACTGGTCTACATCAATCAATATGCCAATTGAATCTACAAAGAAACGTATTTGAAGGTTTAGAGCATTGTTTATATTCCCTGAAACATATCTCTTCATCCAACAGTCACATATCTTCATTGTGACTCTTCACATACAAATAAACTAATTCGAGATTACTTCTTTGTTTGTCGTTTTTAACTCTGTTTAATTTATCAGTCGTGACCTTCCACAATTTCTTTTTCAAAACGTCTTTTCCACAACAAAACTTTCCACATTCATCTTTCCAACCGACCTTTTCGCAATTTGTGAGAACTTATTCCTTCCACAATTGTGAGTTACATATTATGGATTTGCACTTTGTATACTCCATCTGATATAGGTTTGAGGGCACAAGGGCTCAAGAAGGAGGTACAACAGGTCAGGAGAACATTAATTGCAGTTCAATCTGAGCTGAGGTGGACGAAGGATGATCTTAAAAGAAAGGAAGATGAGAACTCAAAGAAGTATAATAATAATTTAGAGATGTTGAAGAAATGCCTAGAAGAAAAAGATAAATTGCATACAAAAGTGATAAAAATTTCAAACAAAATGAAAGAGCAAGAAAAACAATTACAACATATGGTTGATGAAGCTTCTGTAGAACTGGAGGGTTCTGGAAAAGGAACGAGAAGCTATAGTGAATTCTCTTATTCTAAAAGGGAGGAATTGCAAAAACCTCCCAAGCAGCCTAGAGTTCTAGAATAATATGGTGTACATATGATGTCTATGTGCATACTAATATTGTTGTAATATAAATTGTAAGTATTTCTTGACAATACATATATTTTGATATAGTTAATGTGATTCTAATGTGTAATACAAATGTAATGTTAAATCCATATGTGCATTTTCTCTATATCTATGAGATTTTTATGTGCAAACCATACTAAAAAGTGTATATGAAACTATAGATGATGAAATATATTCTTTTCAACTTCTTGGTGGTGGGTTTTAGTGTTCGTTAGTTGGTTTTATGCACATAGTCGCAAGTGAACAAAAATTGCATTGCAGAAGAAACAATTTGCATCGGACATGCAGAAGTTGCCAAGTTAAACATTTAATTATTTGGAAACCAATTGCAACAAACTTACATTGAATTGACAGATCATCATCTCCAGTGCAATACATAACTAAGTGGCTGGTTATTTTTAACATTGTTAAAATTTGAAAGTACCACATTTTATTAAATTTTTTTTAATGAAGTATGTAATTAATTTAATCTTTTCAATTAAAGTATTTTTTTTAGATATTTAACATTGAAAGCTTTGGTGAATATATGCCCTTAAATCATTTATTCTTAAATTTTTTGTATCTTTGATATTACTTGTAGATGGACGAGGTACACCCCCTATTTGGAAGATTGGGCTACTTTGTTATACATTTATATTTGTATCTACTTGTTTGAGTAGGAGAACTTTATATATGGCCACATAGTAAGTATTGCCCCATAATAAGTTATACTTTACTAGAATCATAAAATTTTATCACTCTTTATGACTATAATGTGGAACCAAATGGGTGTATTTGTAATCTTCTCTTTGATTCACAATTGAATATCAAGGAATAGTTATTTTTCCTGTGAAAACAAAAAAACAATCCCTTCAAAATGGGATTAAAACTAGCCCTTCAAATTTGATCACTGTAGGTTATGAAAAATTAACACTTGGTCTGCCTCACATTAACACATACCATTGCCATAGAATTGGGTGCACCTTTAGCTCACCCTTACTTTACCCAACATTTTTTACTTTCTCTGTACTAAAAATATGCCTATTCAGTTTTCCACCTATCAAAATATTTCCCAGCTATTTAAATTTTACAAATTATAATCTTCAAAAGTACAGGCAAGCTGCTCCATGTGCAGAAAAGGGGGGCCTAGGTGTCAATGATGTCTAACAGTGATACAAATGGATACTAACTATGATTTGATGAATATATAGTTCCCACTTCCACCTCTAGGCCATCAGAGTCTAGATATACTCTGGCCTCTGGAGTCTCGGGGGAACAACCTGATTTTTTTAGTATGTTAAAGTGACCTTTTGCAACCTCCAAGAGATGAGGGAATCATACACATATCAAATTAATCTTAAGATATATATATACTACATCATGAGAATATCAAACTCGTAATAAAATTTCTTAAGACTTAGTCAATAAATTAGGCCTCATGTTGAGGAAAATATCATTTGGACCTAGTTTCTAGTTTTTTATGTGCATAACAACTCGACCCATCAGCACCATTATTTCCCCTCACATGGTTGTCGAAGAAAGAATTTCCAAAATGGTAATATCAAATGCCATAATGGGAGGAGTTGGTAAGATAAGTTTGGAGTCCTACTGCCAATCCAGGGGCTTCATAGCTCCCCCGTCCATATGACAGAACCTTTAGCTCATATCTTTGGTCCTATAGTTTCTGGAATGACGTGTGATTGGTGGATGAGCATATGCCAGTTTTGATCCAGAGAAACAAATCAATGGATTGCAGGAAGTTTCGACACCAACTTGAGATATGTGAAGAGATGCAAAAGCTATCTGCGGCCAAACAAATAATTTAATGTTGCTACTCTGTGGTTTCCAACACCGGCTTGGATGGAGGCATAATTTGTGCCAACAATGGGCAATGGCTAAGTAGCAACTATCCATTATCTGTCATGCGGACAGTCTTTTCCTCAAAAGAACATAATCGGGGTGCCAAGAGATGTTGTTGGAACAAGGAGTTGGAACATTGTTACTGTTGAGTGGAATTGTTGGGGATGGAAAAAAGAAGAAATTGAAGGATATAAGGGGTAGAGTTACACAACTATCTGATAGACACAGGTGAGGATGACGAAGCTGGTGGGAGAAGTCATCTTTTCATTTCCTTGCTTACTGATTATCAACACTAGTTGGGTCTTATCCAACATTTTGACTTGTAACTGGTGCTTCAAAGTTTGTAATATTAAGGAATGATCACTTTCACATTTTTACATTTCATCTCTTGTTTGCTAACTTTCTTGTATTATGAAAATATTGACGACTGAGACAATTTTTGTTGATTTTTATCTTGTCCAACATTCTCAATTTGTATAACACACTCATGTATAACTTTTTTACAATGAAAAATCAGTTCCTTGGTATTGAATAATGAATCAAAGTGAACTCTGTTAATATGTCAATGTTTCAGTTTTCAGCAAGTTATGGAAACTAGAGAGCATAAAATTATAGCAGGACTTAAACAAATAAAATATGGGCACACTTTTTTTAGTTTTCAAAAAATGAGCATAATGCAGACTTGTCAACCAACAAAATGGGTATAACTAAATAGTAATAGCAAGTAATATCAAATTGAGTAACAACGATAATCCTCTACTTAGTTATGAAGTCAAGCTAATTCATCAGCTGCAAGGGAATGTGTCCTTTCATGAACTTGTTCATTTATCTTCCTTGGATTTCATTCCCTAAATTGCATCACTTGTAGTGCTAAAACTCTAGTGTAAAATTATAGGTTGATTACAGTCACATTCAGAATTCATCCAATATGAGTTCAATACTGGTTTTTTGGTTTGCTGATCCTAAATTATGCCCTCAATTGGTTTGCTTAAACTGTCTTATGGTTTGTTTGGACTGTCAATGGGGTGTCTTCAAATCTGATTAGACTCTTTAACCAACTTCATATGTTCTTCAATAATTAACCCTAATGACCAAACTTGAAATCCAGGGTATGAAATATGGAATGGAATAATTACACATTTCTGATATTACTCATCCATGAATCATCTCTTTCAAATTGGATGCATAGCTATTCTTCAAACTTTTTATCTATTTTACAAAATGCACGCCACTAGGAAATTATGGTACTTAGAGAAATCAAAATGGAAAAATTTCAATGCACAAATTGGAAATGTTAAAATTAATAAAGGTGACGAATGAGAAAATATACACTCTCTTATTTTAGTCACTAAATTTGACCTTGTAATGAAGTTTGGGAGTGCATTTTAGTGGAGCAAGGAAATCTTCGCTAGCTTTAGTTAAATGCACACCCAACCTGCATTATAAAGTGACTCATATTCAGAAAATCCAAGAAATTTGTCATAATAAATACGGGCATACATGCCGACCTTTATGGTAAAATCAAATGGATTTGTGCTACGTACCAATAACCTATCCATTCCAAAGAATTCCCTCAATTGGTAATCTTCATCTATCAAGAATCCAAACAAGTCTAAAAAAAATCCTGCATTTTATTCAAAAGCATATCATGGACAAGATAGTGTGGTATTAACAAACATTATAATGTCATGGATGCATTACTTCTTTTCTAGGCACAAAGAGTGTACATGCCACATAGAGGCACATTACATATACTAGATAATTTTTCAAAAGGTGAGAAATTTACAACTTATACAATGAATATGTTGGCGGTGCTCAAGGAAATGGTATTTTCATTACATATTCATATTTTACAAGAACATGGGAAAATAAATTCAACAATATTTGTATTCCTAGGAAGTTAAGGATGGGGATTTGCAGTACATGTGCATCTCCAAAATAAAAAAGGAATAAATTTGAAGGGGTAGAAAAAGATATATCTCTACAAAATTATTTGTTATAATTGAATAGTTATTAATTATGAAAACCCGTTATCAATATTTCCATTTCATATTATGTGCATATTTCATTATCAAACCAATTCAAGAATATTGAAATCAATAATAAATGTAATGATTTGTTTACAAACATTAAAATAAGTGTGACAATACTTTACATAAATATAAAGGTTCGATACTTGATGTCATGCATCGGAAAATAACCTTTTGCCACATTTTGTTTTTACAGCATAAAATTTAAAGAAGGATCATTTTATTTAGTTTCACTTGGTTGGTTGTATGCTTTTCAATGGACAAATGTTTCCAAGGGTTTACTTCACAACTCCAAATATTCACAATGATTCAAATCTAATCATTGCAATAATTCATCACATGATTACTCATTGGCCTGGTAATCTTACTCAAGTTTTGTACCTTCAATTTAACAACACCCAATATGAAAACAAAAAATAAAATTGTGTTTGGATATCTAAGCATGCTCGTTGAATTGAAATTTTTCAAAATGTAAAGCTTGTTTTCTTCTTATTGTACACATGCGTGACCATATTGATCAAATGTTTATTTGTTTTGTAGTAGATTTGAAGAGGAAGAATATTGGTATCCTACTATCATTAATTTCAATAATTAAAAAATCATACTTTCCAGAGCCTATTTTTCACACGTTGGACAACATTGTTGACATGTGTAGATTTATCCATAGATTGCATGGTGAAGAAAAGTACATTATACAAATTAATTACATTAACTTCTCTTAAATTTCTTATAAAAAATATTGACGGGAAAACACTTATATTGGGCAAGAAGTACTCATGTAATGTATATTAGGGGCTTTCATCAAATTTATCCTTCCTAAATTTCATTCCAAATCATCCAATGTTTACATCAAAGTTATTGTCTATTTTGCACATCAATACATTTTGGTTCTCATACCAAAAACATGTAGGTGTAGGGAGGTGAAGAATGAAGAAATACACCTTCTAGAGCAAGCTTGAATATCATTGGGGTTTTTAATGAAATATGTAACTTAAAGATATTCCTCAGAATGTTAAAGCTATTACAGATCTTTAAAAAAATTATTGCTACAACTACTCTGTTTTTAGAAAATTCCTGTTACATCTCCTCCTTTTTAGGAAATCTTACCGTTGTAAGGTTTTTGTTTCTGGAAAGCTATACTTTGTTTCCTGTAAGTGCAGATCCTCATGGGGCATGTTTTGATGATTCTAGAAAGATATAATAAGAGGTTTTTAGGACAGTTTGAAGACAGTATAGTAGCATCTTCACAATAAGCCACATGCTAGTAAATGTATATTATCGTTGCAAACTTTAAAATTTCATATAGAAAGAAAATTTTATTCGAAAAGAAAAACCAATTATAATAGAACAATAATATACCAGAAATAATTGAATGCAACAAATACATAATTCATATGTATTAAATAGTAGAATTCACCATATATATTACACCAAACAGTATAATTTTTTTTAATGAAATGTAAAATGTTTACAACTCAAAATGGGGTACACCAGTCCTCATCCCTAATCCATAACAGTGATGGACAGGGTGCCATTGGTGTGAATTGCATGAAAATTGTACTTGTACACAAGGATGTAGGCTATTATAAAAATATCAAAATCTAAATTTTGGTCCCACTCTCCATTTACCAACAGGTTGAGTCTGATCACTTGAGCCTAAAATTGGTTGATATCTATCAGGAATGGTTGGACATGTATAGATAACTACCTTTTTAAGATTCTCATAGCCCCTTATGATGAACTCTAGTGAATTATTCTTCTTTACAATCCCAGGAGGTATAGAATGCATTGCAATTAGTTCAAAAGTAACCATGAAAATTTCATGTGCACAAGGAGTTTCCACATAAGATTCATTGCATATAATGTTCCGAGACCTTATGCAATTGAAAAAAGTGTAGGAAATAAGATAAATATTGTGACGATGCACTCTATTGGGATGCAATAATCCAAGATATGATGGCAATGCATTTTGTGTTCCATATTCTGTAGAGGCAGCTAATCTAGCAGTCACAACTTCACGTTCACCTTTTGTTGCGAGAAGTTGAAAAGTAGTGTGCTTATCATCATTTGTAACAACAAAATGACCTGCAAATTGATTCCATGAGGAATTGTGCCCCCCCTGGGCTAGATGGCCTGCAAATTGTATAAATCCTGCTTGAGGCTCCCTCTTCCAAGCTAGTTAGAGCTGGGATTGAGGTGCTGCTGCTATTGTATTGTTGTAATTCTGCATTTGAAATAAAGAAAAGCTTTGGAGGCAATATGGTGTGGTGCCATTACATGTGTGGATGATTATTGTCATTGTTTTACTGAGGTAACCTGTATCTGTGGTCATTTTTTGCTAATTTCTTGTAGATCTGTGGTTAAGATTGGTAATTAGCTTATTACAATCTTGATAGGAAAGGTGTTGTTCAATAAATTTATTGATTGTCACTCTCCTTTGATTCATGTTTAGAGATCTATATTTAGCATGTCCTATAAGCTTATATGCATGTTATCTTGAATCTCTTTGTATGTACTAATCCGATCTCACAAGTTTCTTGGCAAGTTCTTTGATTTTAGCTGAGTTGCAGGTTCATACTTTGGAGAGGATGCTGATCTAGTTTGCTTCTTCATTCTCTTCAAAAAATTTCAAAGGAATAGTCCCTTGGAATTCCACTTGAAATCTCTACTGCGGATCTTCAAGGAAACCAACACTTTTCTCCTCTTCTTCCTCCCTCAAAATCAACACTTTACTCGGTTACCTTTTCAGTTCATAGCTGTGATTTTATTTGGATCTGTTTCATCAAAGTAAAATATACATAGATATAATATTTCATAGCTCACATCCTAGATCTTGCACTTAAAAAAAGGTATCATAAGCATCCCAGATCTAGTTGTAGGGAAATTGTCCTTTTTGCATGAATTTGAAAGAAAACTTGTAGATCACATGCATTAGATTTCCTTTTGCTGTGATAAAATTCAATATTATGAAATATCAGTGCTTTTAATTGGATGCACAAACATCAAGCCAAGACCCCAAGGAAATCTTGCTTTCCTTGGTTCCCTGTTCACCGTTTTAGCTAGTTTAATTTCATTATTTTTTGAGATAAAGTAGGCTGACCCAAAGGTACTCTTAAAGTGCTTTTGGGAATTTGTTATTCTAACTCGATTGCTGTCATTTAGCAGGTCTGACAGAGAGGAAAGGAATCTGCTGTCCAAAGTGGCTTTTGGAGCACTCAAATCCCCCCAGGGGTCTCTCTTTTGTCACATAATTTGTAAATTTTTTGTATAAACTGTAATATCTTGGTTTCGGCCTTTATAAGGACCAAGAAAGTTCTGATTTATCAGTGCTCTGATATTGTAACTGCTGTAATAAAATCCTCCTTTGAATAGGCTCTTTCGAGCCCATTCCCCATCCCCCCTGGGGGGATTCGCGTCGGTGCCATTTTCGTCGTTTTCTATTTATTTCCTTTTACTAGAATTGATTTGATTTGCAGGGTAGTATATTTGATCTTGTTTTTAATTCCATATTCCATATCTTACTTTCAAAAGTAATCATAATACTTACCCCACGATTTCGCGAGTGACCCGAAAGGGGAAAGAGATTCGTGGTAGGATTAATCAGAAAACCAGATTTGTGTAGTTGTTTTATTTTTTCTATCATTTGTTTATCAGCTGATTTAAAATTAACCCCTCCTTGATTCCCCAATTGATATCCACTTGGATCGAAAGAGGTTCTTGGAGGCTTTTCTTTTAAACAAGAACACATCTCTTAAAAACTTATTAAAATTTACAAGACTCCAGTGTGTATGTTCCGCACTTGGCTGTGGTTCGTCCAATCAGTCAAGCTGTATCAAAAGCACTTGGGTGACTAGCATAATTAGGACTCACCCTCCCCAATTAACAAACCATCAGGTGAAAATCCAACACCTCGATCAAACCTTTGCGATGGTAAAATAGCCAAAGGAAGCGGGAACCTATTGAAAAGTGACCTTGAGGCACCGATCTCTGTCACACCCTAATGGGTGCGTTATGAACATAGCCCCAGAGACTCCGTTTCAGCCCACATATTCCTTGCGGGTAGCTGTGTAGGTTTTGTTTTGGACATACTCCAAGTGCTCTCGAGTATATCTGGAGTCCCCCTTTTAGCCTAATTTAAACAACTCATACTCCAATTTTAACTTAAAACATACCAAGATGCAATCGCAAAACATTCACTCCAAGCACACGCAAGCATATTGATCTCTTTGATTTGACTCCATTATTAAGGCACTGGTCATTTTTGCTTCATATATATATTATTTATCATCTTTGTGCTTCTGTGTGTTATTTTCGTATCTTGTCATCTTCAATTGTTATAGTTAAAATATTCAAAATCCTAAATAACTATTTCAGTTTAACATCACCACACTAAGAAATCATCCTTAGTAACTTAATAGGGTCTACCCCCCTTGGCTCCGTTAGGAGTTGAGCCTAAACGGAGGAGTCAAGAACAAGGTGACAACCTTGACTCGAGACTTGCCCCCAAGGACACACCGAGTGGCTTGAAGATTTCTGCCATGTGATCCAGGTGTGTGAAAAGGCGGCAACAGGTTCTAAAGGTTTTGAAGGGTCTATTCCTTGGTCTGAAATGAAAAACATTTAAAAAACCCTAAGGTTCGAACTTGGAAATAAATTGCATGTGAATAATCCACTCCAGAGTTATATTTTGGCAACAATGAAGGGTGTAGATATACAACAATGAGTATCTATGATTGTAAATAATTCTGCAGAGGTAAGATGCTCGTGTGAAATAATTTTGATGGTTGGAGGAATGGTGTTAACCTATAGACAGAATCAATCGTCGGATCAATGGGAGGAGGAAGATCTACGGTCATCAGAAGTTCCATTGTTGGAACATTCGAGGAGAAACAATTTTTTTGAATCAGCAGAATTTAGTAGGCCCTGTATTTTTCAACGGTGAGGATTGATCGATGAAAGGTATCCACAACGGAGGTGGATTCCTCCGCTATAACTTGCATGAGGTAACTAAGTTTCAAAATTAGCAAAATTTATTAGAGCCTGCACATTTCGACAGTAAATATCTGGAGGAGAAATGGATCTACGACATGTATCAATTATGCTGATACAACATGCAAGGACAAAAAAAAAATTCAAATCTGCGGAATTTGGTAGGCCTGACAATGTTGAAAGGTGGACATTTGAGCGGGTTTTTGATCTATGGTCCTAATAAATTCCGTTGTGTCAACTAGCGCAGATAAATTTATGTTGGAAATGTGCAGAATGAGGTAGGAGCCTCAAATTCTGAGAGCTCAGATCAAACTCCGATCTAGATCAACGGTTAGCATAAATTTCGTTGATGTAAAGTGCATGGAAAAGTAAAATATTCAAGCTTAGTGGAATGTGGTTGAGGCCCCGCCATTTAATGGTCCTGTTGAAAGCATAATCCAGATCAACGGGTAAGACTTATTCTGTTGGTTAAAGGTGCGAGGAAGAATAAAATTGTTGATATTGTGGAATGAAGTTAAACAATATAAGAAATAAAAGGCACAGATTTGATATGATATAGATCTACGATGTGAAACCATTCCACTTGTTAAACATGCACACTCAAAGTTTAAGGGAAAACTAGTGGAATTGGGTAGATAAGGAATAATTTAACAACTTAGATTGATGTGCTTTTAGATCAAAGGTGGATAATCATTCTAGAAAGGGAAATTGCAAGATTCTTAAGGAGATAAAAGTTGGGTGAAAGAGGTGAGTAATAGGTAAAAGAAAATTAACATTCAATATCAAGTAGAAGATAAATCTGTGGCTATAATTCAATTCGCAACTAAGATTTTCATAAAGAATAAGGGAGGCATTACAACAAAGAGTGAAGAAAGGGGGTTTAAACAGGGAGAAATATCAATGACACAAGATGGATCATACAGGATGGACGTATAGGAACTAGTTCCACTAGGGAAGATGCAAGAATTATATGAAGAGAAAAATCAAATAAAAGTATGTGCACGTGGAATTAAGTCATTTGTTTATTCTGTGCATTGGAAAGTGAAATCCAAAAACTGTACAGAAGCAACCAACTCAAACAAAATCCTTGGGCCACTTGTCAACACACCAGGTACGCTTCTTGTCTTCATTGAACAAGTATTTTAATGGTCGAGATAGAGGAGGTAGAAGCCCTGAACCTAGAGTAACATAAGATTGAGGAGTTATTTGAAGACAAAGATTCAAAAATATTTTTATGCCATACTACTAAATGGGCCTATAGAAGTTTTTAAAAACAAATTAAAACTTCTTAAGGACCAAGGGACATATACTCACAGTGTTTACGGGTCTTACTTTCATTATTTTTCTACAAAACAAGCCCTAATTTCTCCTGAATTTGTCGACTGGTGTGACACTAATTACTCCTCCTTTGAGAGGGTAATTATGGATATGACCAAGTCAAAAATCCTATGTCAATTTAGTCCTCTTGTTATTAGAAATACCCGCTCGGTTTTTGTTGAGTTCAACCAAAAGTCCAAAGACTATAATAAAGAATCCATAGTCCAGTACTTTAGAGAGTCTACAGTCAAAAAGAAATAGGATTTCTTCAAGATTTTCTTTCAACCTAATGTCCAATTACAGAACCAGCCATTCCTTGTTGATTCTAACCTTTTTAATGAAGAAAATTGGTGTGTCCTAACCCTTATGAGTCAATTTTTAGGGTTGGATACAGACAAATATGTTACTGAACCCTTAATGAGATTATTGTTTACCCTTAGCACCTTTCAAGTTGAGTCTGAAGAGTCTACTCAGTTAGTACAATCTTTTTGCCTTAAATTTGATGAATTCCTAGCTGAGAATATTCATTCTCATCTAGTGGATTTCCACAAAACAAGAAGTTTCAAATTCCAATCTTATTTGTTGAAGATGTTTTTGTCATTCAATGAAGAAAACCTATAGCTCCCTCAAATGGTACCCACAGAAGAAATGAACAGGGATTACAACAAGTTCATGAATTTCCTTATGTCATAGGTTTACAGTGCTTTATTTCAAAAAAAAATACCGAATTTTTTTCCACAAATGAAAGAAATTTTGCAGTTCTCTCCTGAAAAGAGAATTGGAGACTGGTTTCTTTTTTAACACGGTATAGTAATAAGATTATATGGGTTTGTTCACCAACCTTATATACTCCCTACATTTTTTACTCCCATATTATTTTCTTTGGAACTGATTAGACAGAAATAAATAGTGGAGAATGAGAATTTTCTCAATTTTAAGAAGTATTCAGAGATTAGATTCCCATGGGTTGTAGGCCCAATTATCATCAAGAATAAATCTCCCCTTCCAATGATTGAAAGATTGCAAAGAGAAATGGGATTTCCAAATGAAGTTTCTATAAATTATGATCCCCATCATATTATCTCTATCATAAGACAGGTTAATAAGAACAATCCTTTTGAACACTTTGAAGTTGCAAGTCTACCTAAGACTGCAAACTGGTTGGATTAGCACCATGAAATTTAGGGGTATGTTGATATGCAAGAAGACTCTACCTCATATGTAAGGGAAGCTACCTCACCACAACTTGGCACTTCTAGCTTGGTTCCAGCGGCTGAGAAAGTTACACCCATAACCAGTTGTTCTGAGAGAACCAACAAAAGAGACTTCTCTGATGCTATGGACACAGAGGAGGAAGACACAGCTAGAACACCAAAGAAACATAAAATTGAAGAAGGACAACTTGTCCAAGTGTCAGACATCAAGAGAAAGAAAAAAAAGAAGATGTAAGTAAAGGGCCTACATTTCAGGTCAAATAGTATGCTTTTGTTGATACACCAACTGATTATACCTCACAGCTTAAAACCATGTACGAATTATTTGACAAGTACAAGGATGACAAGGATGTAGCTTTGGAGAAAGCTCTAAAATATCTAAAGAGGTAAGGAAAATCTCTAGTAAGGATGTATCTCTAGTCACTGTTAGAGATCATTCTCAAAAGACTTTGAATTTGACCATAGAAACCAAGAACAAGGTTGCTGAGATGAAAATAAGCCTAGAAAATATCCCCATTCTAGATATTATTCGCTTGCATAAGAAAACTACGAACATTATTTATATTGATCTGTTAAAGGCTACACTAAAACTATCAAGGCTGCAATCCAATAAGAGCAAAATTGAGAATCGATGTAGATGGGAAAAGGTTGAGAATAGAGCCCACCAAGCACATATCAAGAAGTTGTAGACAGATTTGTTGGCTGCTAAGATCTAAGTAGATAAAGGGTCTAGCATACAAAAATTATTGAATGAAAAAGAGAATGCCATTCAACTACTGAAGAAGAAGTTAAATATCCCATCTACTCAGTTGATACAAGCTTCTGAGTTGGCAGAACTTGAGAAAAAAAAAAGACTTGAATGGTGAGCTAACACACTGTAAATACAAACTACTGAAATTTATAGAAAAAAAAAAGAAAAGAATGGAAAAGAGATATGTCTCTTGTAGTTGAGAGTGAGAAGACTCTCAAAGCTAAATCTAATGAATTAGAAAAGAAGCTGCAATAGAAAGAGGAGTTGTAAGAGAAAGAACTTGAAAGTAGAATTATTCCTCCTTCTACTGAGTCTGGTGAACAAACCATTGTTCAGGATATGTCACAAGTTAGTCTGAAATAATTGGAGCTAGTTAGATTGAAAAACCATAACAAAAATATGGAAAGTCTGGCTCTGAAAAGAGAACAAGAGAGAAGGTCTTGGGAAGCAAAGTGCCATGAATAATAGAGTAAAAATGAAAAATTGATGAAACAGGTCACAGGGAAGTCATCAGTATAGGGAGAAAAGCATGTAATCTAGGATTCCCTCATAAAAGAAGAGAACAAGTTGAGACCTTACCTTGATTATTTTTTAGACAAAGAGGTTGTGATTCAATCATATAAACAGAGCATGATAGGAGTGAGGGAAATATTGAATAAAAAACCTATTTATTATGCTACGAATTCCATATAATTTTTAAATGGGTTAACAAAGGATGAGTTGAATAATGAAAATATTAAGGACATAATATCTATCATAACTTGGGCCAAAAAAGTGGTAAACAAGCATCAACATCTGAACACAGTTAAGGCTAAGATAGATATCATGGTACTCCAACTGAAGCTTTTTAGAGACATGTTTGATCCTCTGTTTAAGAAGGGACTCCCATCCTTTTGGGAAGAAAAAGTTGTTATGCTAACACAAAAGGAATATTAGGACAAATCAATTGAATTCAGATTAGATCATACAAACTTTGTTGACATGCACCAATCATTATCTGGCAAAACAATTGTGCAAAAGTTGGCAAATGAGTTTGAAATGATTTTTGATTTAAAAGAAGCATGTGCACGTTTGCAAAATTATTCATACCGGGATCATGTGGAATTGCACATGTTATCAAAGGAAATGTTCACTTTGGATTTTCCATCTGCGGACCAATGGAAAATAGTGGAAAAATATGGAAGTTATAAGTACATGTTGCATGGTTGAACATATTGAAGATCATGGAGGATTTACTATTGAAGAATTAGTTATTTAGGATTTAGTTTATTTTCAAAATCAGTTAGTAGTTAATAAGTGTTGAATGACACATGCAAAAGGCAATTATGCATATTTTTAGCAGTTTGTTTTGTTTAAGCTCATGGAGCAATTGTATAAGAACTAGTGAATGCAATGAAAAGAGGGTTGGAACTTGTGAGAACCGAGTTATGTAATTTGATACCTATTTTTAATAAAATCACAGAGCCAAAGCTGGCCTTTTCTGCAAACATTTATTTGGTTTTCATGTTTTGTTCAGATTTGATAATGTAAAAATGCTATCTGTTTTTGTAAAAAAAAATGTAAATACAACATAAATACTACCTTTTGGTAAGAACCTTTGATTTCTTTTCTCCTTCCAACCAAGGTTTCATATTTGCATCCAGATGGTCCAAACAGATTTTTGCATAAAAAAATTAAGGAAAAAATTGATTACTTTGCATATACATAAACAGTACCTAATATATAACTTTATAGCCTGCTTATAAACAAAAATTCCACAACAAAAATTAAAAAATCAATTTAACTGATCTTATAAGAGGCCTGGAATTTCAATTCACCTTTGCACATCAAAAGTGTTGGTTGTGCTCAATGTAACTGTGTGTGCTATTAGTTGATACAAGGCTTCAATCTCTATTATTTACACAGGAAAACAAATTTCCTCTATTAGAATCAAGTCTAAAACAAAATACGTTTATGAAAGTATATAACTTAGGGCACAAAAAAGTGAATATTATTCTTACCTGTTGATTTGATTTGATCATACACCTAGTTGTTTTCAGGTTCACTGAATTCAATCATCTAGTTTAGATTCATTAAGCATGCAGATCATGAACTTCCCTCTCAACCAGAGCTACTCTGCAGGAAGCCTCTCTTCGAATATTTTGTGCGAAATCGGAAAATACAAAAAATAGGAGGGAATTTTCCCTTATTACCCTCTTTCAAAGATAAGAAAATTTTTAGTTAACCCAACATCGAACCTTGATATAAAATCCACATTGGTGGAATAGGCCTTTGACTAATTACGTGATTAGCGATGCTAATTAAATCTTAATACATTTTTTAATTAATTTATTATTTATGATATATTTCGGGGATGGTAATTTCTTATGGCGACAATGACATATTGGCATTTCTAAAATGCATGAAGGGAACGTATGAGGAAATAGCGCATGGAGAAGGAGGTTCAATTACAAGAGAACCAACATAGTAGGAATTGGGATTTCAGTGGTCCGGGCTCTTGCCAATCATCCACATTCCATATTTCAGGTAATCCGTGGAAGTAAACATATGTGTAAATAAGCTACTGTCCTATTTGCATGGTGAATATTTATGGCTGGGAACGAAAATCCTGATTACGTTCAATTTGATTTCGCAGATCACATGACTACCCAAGGCAGGGGTAGATCCATTGCAATACTTCTAGGCAAAGGACAATGACAAGAAACTGATAGTAAAACTGAGAAACAAATCTGGGTAGAAAAGGATACCAGATCCTATGTGATTGACACCATCAATGATCAGGTGATCAGAATCGCAGAAAAATTGATGACAATTTAAATAATAAGGAAGAATCAACCTCGTAAATGTACATCAAGGGTCATTGCATCTATAGAATAGTGTGCAGAAGGAGTGTAAATGAACTAGTTTCTCTTTATGTTGATTGAGTTAATGGAGGACGTGGTATTAGCACAGGAAACAAGTGAGGAATTTACATATTCCTGGCTTTAAATTTTAATTGCGCTGGTTGGATGGATGGAACCAACACACTACCAAGGAATGGAGACTAAAGCTATAAATGTATGTCGATGAGCATGATACAAAAACATGTGGGCACTAAACGAAAAGGAAATGCAAACAACCAACAACATCTAATTATTTATTTACTTATGCGCACTAAGACTAGATGCAGTAAAGATTCCACAACTAACAGAGGAATTCATGTGGAAGTATTGAACGATTGTAAGACTGTCGATGGGACCCCACGCCACATTCATTTAGGTGCGTGAAAATCCATAGAAGCAATGGTTGGTGATGTAGTACAAGATTAGTGATGAGGATCTATATTCCATCATAGAGGAATGGACCACACAATGGAAGGAATGACACATCTCAAGACTGAAAAGGAGAAATTATAGCAAATGGGTGGCGAACACCCAACAAAACAGGAGATAGAAGAGTGCGCAACAATCAAGAAGTTGGCCAAAGAAGTTGTTGACGAGATCAAGGAAGCATATGATGACTTCCAGGTGTAGCTAAATGCACCATTATCATCCATCTAAGGTGGATCGAGGATGAGCCATAAGTTTGTGTTGGGGGGCTGTTAGCACACGTCTACAACGCACAAAGTGCAGTACCACTAGAGACTGAGAGGTCATTGAAAATAACAAAGGATGAACCACAAAGGGTAAATAATTCAACATTCAAGGAAGCTTTGGTCAAATTAGTTAGTAGTTGGTCTAGTGGACCATTTTGTAATGACCAAGTGAGCCTATAAATAGAAATAAGATTGTAAGCTTTGAGGCATCATTAGTTAACACGAGGATCATCGCATAAGGAGTATAGAGAGGTTTTTTCGGAGTATCTGGGTTATTCGGCACTATATGATTTTGTAGTTGTGGATTATGTTAGAATAATCAACCCATAGTATTTACCCACTTAGACATTATTTCATTTATTTTGTCTTATTTTCCTAGTCCATGAGTCCCACCATGTGCAAGTTGTCAATTGCCTATCCATAGAGGTCAAACTTGCCATTATTGACTCATGGAGCGCTTTGGAAAGTCCTGGGAATCAAATCTGCTTTATTCCTGGCCTCCTAGGCGCCCTTCTGCTTTTTCTGCTTTGTTGACTGCTTTTCCAGTTTTTAAAGCACATAAGGAAAGCTAGACTAGGTGAGGTGAACTTGTTTTATTCCCCTTTCATCCTCCACTCTTTCCTCCATGAAAAAGCATGTATGAGCTTCCATTTGACCACTCTTTAGCTTGCCCATGCGCCCTTGCTAATTCGTGGGGTCCTTGATAGATTTGGGATCAGCTTTTTACACCTATGGGGGATTTGCCTATTTTGGGTAAGCCTGCTTTATGCTAGATTTGGATGCTTCCTCATGCATTCGATTTGCTCATGTATTCTATATATTCAGCAGCCTATGTTATTACAGGGTTGGCTATTGTACACTCAGTTAATATAATTTTGTGTTACAGCTCCATATTCAGTCTCCATTGTTGATAATTTGCATGATCAATTGTTAATTGCTGTGAGTGAAATTAATCTACTGCAGGCCTGAATTTCTACAGATTATAATATGATGTTTCAGCATGGATTTGATCTTTTTGTCTGGTAGCTTATTTCAGTATTCTCTTATGTGAATTTCTTTTATGAATAAGGATGATTGTGCATTGTCTATGTCTTCATCTTTTATGGAAATATGATTAATGTTCCACAGTGGTTTCACGCATACATTTGGTTACTAATTTCTAATTATGCTGTAAATGGGTCAATACATGTTAATATAGAATGATAATATGATATGAATCTATATTTATGGTTGTGATTTCAATGGGTATGAAGTGACGCATGTCCCCTCCCCGGAGTGGAAATGTGTTTCTTGCAGCTCCCCCTAAACATCTCAGGTGAGACTGCACTCGCTCTGTGGGTGTTGCTGGAAAGGGTAAATCCTTTCCGAGCCGATGTTTAAGGAGTCTATGTTGAGTTTTGTTGACAGTATTGTGAAGTGAAAACCTTTCGACAGAGATATGTGTCAGCAATGAACATATTGGTAACTGCACGCTCTGTGTGTGCATTAATAATGTTAATTCCGATGTGTATGTTTAATATGAATTGCACATGCATTTAGCTATTAGTGAATTCTATAATATGGCCATGGGGGAAATAATATAGCACACCCATACATCACTCATGTCTCCCACCGTGGTTGGTTTGATGGGAGTGGACGTACAATGTTGACATTTAAAAGTTAAGGTTATATGTACAACATCCTAGTTGGAATATTTCCTTAGATACATAGTATTGATGTTGATATTTGAGGCCCACCAGCCACATTTCAAGAGATAATTTTGTAAGGCTTGTGTAGTGACAATATTGTAGGACTCTTGTAACTTTTATAGAGATTGTTTTGTAGTCCTATAGAAAATCTCATTGTATTCCAACTCTTGTTGTAGAGAGATTAATTTTTACAAAATTTGTTGTGTTTGTAAAATTGTTGCAAATAATTTAGATCTACATTGTAAGACTATTGCAGAGAGTTAATGTAGTACAAATTGGAGCTACCTAGAAACTCTTATATTTATCCCATCTTTCATGCATCCTACTTGAATAAAGTGGTCATCTCCTACTATCATATTCAAACCATCCCTTCAGATTTGGATGAAGAAGGTTCCATTTGGTTCCATCTCGAGATCATCCTCGGCAAATGGGAATTCCTTCTCCACTAGAACACCATCCAAGATGTTCTAATCGAGTGGAAAGATACCCAAACTAAGGATTCTACATGGGATCCAGCATAAATAATTCAACAATTTTTGCATCTCCATCCTTGAGAAAAATCCTTCCTTTTAAGGGGTAGGTCTGTGGAAATTGAACCCAGTGATAGAACAATAACACTCACAACAATTATCAATTGTACATGCAAAATCATTCACAAAAGAGACTGAATATGGAGCAGAACACTAAACTGTATTAACTCAGTGTACAATAGGCGACCCTGTAACATGATAGGTTGCTGCATTAAATAATTACATAAGGCATTTGAATGCATGAGGAGGCAATTCGAATCTAGTCAAAAGCAGGCTTACTAAAATTAAGCAAATCCCCCATAGGTGCATAAAGTACTTTCCAAATCAGCTAAGGAGCTCACGAATTGGAAAAATCACTTAGGCAAGCTAAAAGGTGATGGAAGGACAACTCATACATGCTTTTCATAGGAGAAAAGAGTGGAGGATGTGGAGGACAAAAAACTAGTTAACCTCACCTAGTCAAACTTTCCCAAATGCCTTAAAGCACTGAAAAAGCAGGCAATAAAGCAGAAAAAGCAGAAGGGCGCCTAGGAGGCCAGGAATAAAGCAGAATTGATTCCTTGAGGTTTCCCAAGCACTACATGAGTCAAAATAGGCAAGTTTGACCACTATGGATAGGTAATGACAACTTGCAAGGTGGAATCATGAAACTAGGCAAATAAGACAAAAATGATTAATTAATGTCTAAGGTAGCTAACTATGGGTTGATTATTCTAACACACCCCCTTAAGCCTGAATTATGAGTAATATATCAGAAAATTATAGGGCCTAGCAACAAGGCTTAGTCACCCTTTACATACTGCATGTCCATTTAACCAAGGAAAGAGGCAAAAACCACATGGGAAAATCCTCCCTTAAACATGGACTGTAAAACAAATTTTGGAAATCTTGTCTTCACTCATGCTTCATAGCATGATCAGAAATCCCTAGTAGTGATTTGAGATTGCTGAAGGTCTTCTCACAAAATGCTTTGGTGAAGATATCAGCTACTTGTTCTGAAGATGAACAGAAGAGTAGGTGAATGGTGCCATCATGCACAAGCTCTCTGATGTAGTGCATATGGATATCAATGTGTTTGGTTCTCTGCTTCTAAACTGGATCATTGTAGATTCAAATAGTACTCTGGTTATCACAGTAGATGGTAGTTGAGTACTCTGATTCGAAGCCACACTCTCCAAGTAACCCCTGCAACCATAAACATTGAGTTGCTGCATTTACAACTCCTCTGTACTCTGCTTCTGTAGATGAGAGTGCAATGGAAATTTTTTTCTTGCTTGACCAGCTGATTGGCCCTTCTGCAAGCATGAACACATATCCCGATGTGGACTTCCTGTCTGCGCTATCACCTACCCAATCACTTTCAGTAAACCCAATCAAATCAAGATCATATTTTGCTTTATAGAAGATCCCATGTGTCCTTGTTCCCTGAACAAAGTTAAGGATCCTTTTCGCTGCTTTCCAATGGATCTCATGAGGCTGATCCATGTATCTAGAAGCCACACTTACTGCATAATAAATATCATGTCTATTATGTGTAAGATACAACAAACATCCAATCAATTGCCTATATAGTGTATTGTTTACCATAGGTGAAGAATCAACTTCTTCCAGCTTCACTCCTGAAA